>CAJUYI010002096.1:17146-54193 GCA_910591695.1 Galerucella pusilla
TAGATTCCACGAAGTGAGGGTTTATACAGTTAACTCAATAAAGAAAATTAGTTCAGTGATGCTAAATATAGCCAGTGCGGAGATTTAGTCTAAAATTGTCGCTCAAATCTATAAAATATAATTTACTTTTCACATTATTCACAGCGTACATAATTTTAACTGCCCTTTTTATTGCAACTAGAAACGTCAAAACTCATATCAGACAAAAATGCAGAGTGCCTTATTTCTTCTTATGAGACAAACATTGACAAATAACCTTTTAAACGGTCCCATCCCGCTGAGATTATAATGAAATCGAATCTCAGCGTCATTTTGGTCACCACATGTTTTTATGGTTAGCCGCAATATATTCTTTGAATGCCCTTCGTTTACAAGAACCACATGTTGGAATCGCTTACAGGAAGAGGAATTTTAAAATGTGGCAGGTAAAATCCTCGAAATAATGATAAAAGTTTTACATTTCCTGGACATGTGGAAATATTAATTTACTTCGAACAGATTTGAGTTTAATGCGAGGATTTAAAATAATTTCTAAGCATTTGTGGAAATAGTTATTTATGTACCAAGGCAGTAAAGTGATTCTTCATCGGACGAGTCTGAAATTAAGAGCATAAAATACTTCAACCTAGGTATTGTAACTGAGATTGAAGAGAATGTTTTATGTTACGATGCGGCCAAACTGCAGAGGGCATTGATCATCAACAATCGTAATGTCAAGATGTCAAAATGGAAGGAAAAATAAACAAACCACGTAAAAAACTTTGTTGTGTTCCGTTTTGCTGAGACAAAACTAGTGCTTAACATCGGTTTCCGAAACGTGAACCTGAAGTATTTGACTCCTGGCTGAGAAATATTATTAATGTGAAACACTGCATGCCTTCCAAAACAAATATACCAAAATTACACTTTAAAGTGATGACTGTAAAGTACCAGGAAAAAGAGGCTGAAAAGAAAAGCTGTTCTCACTTTATTCATTTCAGGTAATTACCTACCTAAATTTAATATTAGGTGCAAGTCTATAGGTTAATTAAGGGTCCGTTGAACTATAGGGAAACACGAATTTTTGACAGATTTTGCGAAAAATCGATAGTACTCACCTATTTTGAGAATAATCCGTCAAAAAATTTGCGGGTTATACATATTTTGCTGAGAACAATCCAAAAAAAGATTTTTTTTCGCCACTTGAGCCATAACTTTTGGGCTAGTTATTTTATACAAACCACAGTTTAAATGAATTGCACTGTACGGAAAAGTGATCAACAACATGTTTTCTCGCTAATTATAACAACAATTCAGTTAGTTTCTTCATAATATTGTTTAAATTACCACTTTTATAAATATATATTTGACAGGCTACAAATTTGTATGAAAACAATTAAATCAAATGACATAGAAGCTCTAGCGTAAAGTGTAACATGGTTGCCAGCTGTAAACGATTACTTGAGAATCATGATATTTTTAAAATATTAATTAATTATTGCATTCGAATTTCATCTTAGAAAGTATTGGATGAGAGGGATGAATGCATTGTAATGCACATCAATCTATTCAAGAAGAGGAAAAAAAATATAATAATTGGATTCACCCTTCCCCTTCTAGAATAACTTAATGTGGATTACAAATAATTGGGAGGCATTTGCCTTCCCCTCAAGATATTCAAGAAGGGAATATAATAATTGGATTCACCCTTCCCCTTCTTGAATAACTTAATGTGGATTACAAAGTATTGGATATCTTTTGAGGGCAAGGCAAATGCCTTGCCCTCAAAAGATATTCCAGAAGGGGAAGGGAATATAATAATTGGATTCACCCTTCCCCTTCTAGAATAATGTTATTCTAGAAGGGGAAGGGTGAATCCAATTATTATATTCCCTTCCCCTCCTGGAATAACTTGATGTGGATTACAAAGTATTTGATATTTTTTGAGGGGAAGGCTGAATACAATGATCATATATTTTTTGTTTCCCCTTCTTCAAATACGCAATGTAAGGATATCATCATATATAAAATGTGTTTATAATTTCATTTATGTTCTTGGGTTTGTCTTGAATGAATCTTACTAAAAATATAGTCTGATACAATATTTAATTTCGTATCTTAATAGTCATGTAGCATGATTGTCGAGTAGTCGATTACAGCTGGCAACCACGCTACAAAGTATTGTAGGTTGCATATCTGCGTATGCGATTATTATTAAAATTATTTATATCCAAACTGGTTGCCTGTCAAATATATATTTATAAAAGTGGTAATTTAAACAATATTATGAAGAATCTAACTGGATTTTTTTCATAGATAGCGAGAACACATGTTGTTGATCACTTTCATGTACAGAGCAATACATTTAAACTGTTTTTTGTATGAAATATCATGCCAAAAAGTAATGGCTCAAGTGGCGAAAAAAAATCTTTTTTTGGATTTTTCTTTGTAAATTGTGTGTAACCCGCAAATTTTTTGACGGATTATTCTCAAAATAGGTGAGTACTATCGATTTTTCGCAAAATCAGTCAAAAATTCGTGTTTGCCTATAGTTCAACGGACCCGTTAATTAATAATTAGGATTCTCCTTTTATGGTGTAATTACCTAAAACTATTTCAAGGATAATATAAAATTTCCAAAATTCATGAATACTAACAAGGATTCAACATTTTTGTTGATCCAATAATGAAAGTAGCCATAACAAATTTTTTTCTAAAAAAACGCTTTCAAAGGAGAAGACACATAGAAATGAGTATAGGTACTTCATACGTAATCCTCCTTGTTGAATTATTCAGAACTAGATGCCAGACCACATAGATAGAAAAATAACACAAAATACTTATATTTTAGGAATGAAAATAGCAGAATATTTGGAAATAATCTAGTTAGGTAGTATGTTGTGTGTTATGTCTAGGTATGTGTGTTAAAAAATTTGTTATTACCACTAAATAAATATTTAATTCCCCAAAGTCTTTTTATTTAAATTATTTGTCGTTCACCATATACTTTTTCCTAGAAATTATATATTGCAAACTTTACCTTCTGCAAAAATGTTGCATTATGTTGCTTTAACTCTTACTTTGCTGCATAAGTTTTTTAGAAATAAATTGACTTTTTACCAGAAGAGCACAAAATGCAGCTTTCGTGAAAACATATAAATTATAACTGATAGTATTATAGTATTTTACCAAATCTTGCATCAACAAGAGTTTGCCAAATATTCTCTTATGTTTAGCTCTGATGCAAGATTTGTCGAAATATTATCAGATATATTTATATATTTGTATAAGTAGCTGAATTTTATGTTCTTTAGGTAAACAGTCGATTTATTTTCCAAAAAGATAAAATTCTCCATCAATTTTATATTTAAAATTCCCGCTGAATTTTATAGTTCCTGCGGCCAAAATTCAGATGGCAGTTAAAACAGTAGTCACTGCTGACAACATAGGAGTTACAATTCTAGGTTGAACCAGCGAGAGAAGAGAGCGAAGCGAATAACAGGCGAATCCGATAAAGACACTTTACTGACGTGGTGCATACAAAATGTTATCGCCAACTGCTCAGAATTCAGAATATAAAAAACTGAGGTATATTTCATTGCATTTTATTAAGACAAAGTAAACAGCGGATATAAAATAAATCTATTTATTATTTGTTATATTCAAATTGTAGGTACACCCTGAAGCATTATAAAAGTTAATTTCTGAAGTCAAAGGAGTACCAACAATAATTTGTTATAAATAAATCGCAAGAAAACTATTATCGAGCCGTAATAGGGAGAAGCGTGACATTGACAGATGATGATTTTCGAGTAATGTCAAAGTCAAATTACTTTACCTGTTGCATTTCACTTTACCAGCCGCAAATGCGGAAGATAATAGTTATTTATGTACCAAGGCAGTAAAGTGATTCTTTATCGGACGAGTCTGAAATTATGAGACGAGCGAAGCGAGGCGAATAACAGGCGAGTCCGATAAAGACACTTTACTGACGTGGTGCATACAAAATTTTATCGCCAACTGATCAGAATTCAAAATAAAAAAACTGAATTATATGTCATAGCATTTTATTATGACAAAGTAAACAGCACATATAGAACAAATCTACTTATTATTTGTTATATTTAAATTGAAGGTACACCCTGAAGCATAATAAAAGTTAATTCCTGAAGTCAAATGACTTCCAACAATAACTTGTTATAAATAAATCGAAAACTATTATCGAGCCGTAATAGGGAGAAGCGTGACACTGACAGATGATGATTTTCGAGTAATGTTTATCTAGACTGCAAAGTAGTAGATTGACTGCCGAAGCTGAATTCAGCTAAGGCAGTCAATCTACTTTGCTGCCGAGTTGAACATATCATTTTTTCTCCGATTGTTCATAATGATATGGGAGGATATTGTATTTGCAAATTATTTGAGGAAAGAAAAGGTGGCCTATTCGTTCAAAATTGTAGTAATTTTACCATCAATGTTAATAACAACTGAACATATGTTTTTAAATTCTTGTTAAAAGTGTTATGTAATAATTGATAATAAATGTTTACGTCAAATGTTTTATTCCAATTGAGTATAATCACTTTGCTGCCTAGGCAGGAAAAGTGATACTTTAGTAATATTTGCTGCAAATCGGAGAAAAAATACTTTACGTAAAGTAAAGGAAGGTAAACTGTTTGTCTACTTCCGAAAATCAATCTGATAATTGACGGCTTTACTGACGGTTGGCGATAAAAAAATGAAATTACTTTATGTGAAGAGTTCAGTAGCTCAACATGCTTTTCAGTAGGTCATTCTTGGAGAAATGTCCGTTTTAGATCCGTCTGTATACCACATCTAGGTTTTTTCTTGACTGTATCCTTGTGCCCATCCCAATTCAGGTGGATATGGTATGGTTGGTTGTCGTTAATTGTGGCCAACATGCTATCACTTCTTATTTCAAGAAGCGAGTTTTGTGATGATAACATCTGTGATTATGGAATGACTATGGGTATGGATTCCTTCGTGTATGCAGCCATACCAGCTCATTCAAACTTGATAAGGCAATGATTTAGATACCCAGAAATGGGATTGAGTGAGGTTAAGTTATAGATGCAATGTTATTTAGCTTGCAATTGCAATTATTAATTATTAAATTTTTTGAAGATATGGCAATTAATTTCAATGATACCGAGGAGAGTGATAATAAGAATTAATCTGAAATTGCTGACGACCGGAAAAACAAGACCATGGTGGCTTATGATGTATAGTTAGCACTCCAAGGTTTATATGCAGATCATTTTTGATACCTGTATACATAAAAGAAACAAAAGTTAGGTTATTTACTAACGAGAGGAAACATATTTGGGAAACTTTGAATTCCAAACTATTATAACGGGAAAGGGAAGAAATGTGTCGCTTATTTATAAAATCACTCAAAAATTACTTTTGTGTTAATTTGCCGTTAAAATATGTGCGTCTTTTAAGCCACTTTAGAATGTCGAGTCATTATGGCATGAGATTCACTTTTAATGGAATATGTTACAATTTGATCCACCATACACAGCTCTGGAATTATATCGAGTACTGTATAGTGAGCAAAATTAAATTAGGCATGGACACATCAACAAGAACAATACTATGTTCAGTAAATCAGTTGGAACGCGAAATAAATACAGTACTTGCGCGAACGATACCTAGAACAGTTCTATTGCCCAGTTGGAACGAACCTATAGATTCTAGTGCCGCTAATATTTAATTAACACTCTTAAGTTGAAGTCATTTGTTCTCTGTGAATGAGCAAGCTGAATTGCTATCGTATTATCTGAATTATACATAGCTAATATCTTGTTGTGAAGTATTATATTTTTCTATAAACATAAAGATTGGGACAACATGGGAATAAAATACGTAAAGTTACTTATGTCTATTTATATTAACCACAAAAAATGATAAAAAAACGTAATTTATTATAAAGAAAAGATCCCTCGAAACACAAAGAAAATATTTAACGTTTTCTACAGTTTAACCACCTTCTCTCTAAATATTTTGACAAATCAGAACAAATGCTTTCCTGTCTTTAAAGTAATCTCTGATTCAATTCGACGTGTCTACGATATTTTCAGGTATGAACTTACTTTGAAAAAAAAACGCAAACAAAAAACGGAGGAAGTAACAGTGTAAAGAACTAGCGGTTGGGGTTTCGGTGCCATAATGAACCCAGATAATGGTAGCATAATAGATTTCTTAATCCGAGCATTCTTTTTCATTTCACGCAATTTAGAGCTTTTGAAATAGACGGCCAAGCTGCATCGGAGAAGGATTTAAGATTTATGTTTCAGACATTTTTATCAAAAGATGTTCGAACGTAAATAATCCTGATACGGAGATGGATAATGAAGTTTATAAAAGGCGTATTGAAGCAGTCGAAGTTGGATTCGGGATTAGGAATTAGGTATTAACGAAAAAAAGGGATATTATATATTAGATATATCCTTTATGTTGGTTTATTTATTTTAAAAATAAATTTTGATAAGTGTACTTGAAATTTAGTTGATTATCGGCTTTTTTTTCTATTGAAAAATGGCTCAAGATAGATACAGTAAGTATAAAAACAGATGCTACGTAGGTTAAAGTCCAGTCGTTGACAACTTCACAAAGTAGCAGCCCTTTGGATGTATTGAATTTGAATAAAAATTCTAAGCATACATGCAAACCAAAAATTACTAATTATTACATATAATGCAACATATAGACCTATTAGGCCCATAGTTTGATATTTATTTTGCATTCGCCTTCCAGTTCAGTACTCTTACCTCTCTCAGGAGATTATTCAACCTTGTTTTGGCCTTCCCCGTTTTCGCCTTCCTACTTTGTCTATACCTATCATTTTTTTCTCATTCTGTCATCCGTTGTTTAATGACCATATTATTCATCATCAAGTCTTTGAATCTACTAGATTGTGGCTGACGCTAGTGCGCTTTTAAATCCATTTATTAGGGTGGATTACTTCCTTTTCACTCCTCATTGCTACAATTTCTTGTGTGTCCTGGCTTCAGAAGCTATTTTCTTTCATTCTGCTGTATATCTGCATTTTCCTCTACTCTTTGATTCCCATCCTTTTTGTATTATCTTCTATCTGATTCCTCCAAGTTTCTCTGGGTTTTCCCCTTCTTCTCGGCCATAGAGGAGTCCATTGTGTTATTCTCCTTATCAGTTCTCCAGGCTTTCGTCTCATAATATGTCCTGCCCATTTTAGGCGTTGTGCTTTTATATATATTCCACTATTGTCTCATTGGTTAATTCGCTTTCTATTTCTTTGTTAGTTTTGAGTCTCCTTTCCCCATCTCTTGTTATGTTCGGCCCCAGTATCGTTCTAAGAATCTTTCTTTCTAAGATTTTCTAGTCTTCTGCTTCTTTTTTGTTTATTACCGTTGTTTCTAAGCCAAACGCGATCACTGGTCTTATTAGTGTTTTGTATATTTTTATTTTGGTGTTTTTATTCATGGCTTTACTTTTCAGAAGTTTTCTATTTCTGCAGTAAGCTTGGTTTCCATTGAGTATTATTTCTTGCACCCACTCTCTTCCTGTTTGTCCCATCATCACTTCCAAGTAGTTAAATGTTGTTACCATTGCGTTTTTAAGTTCCAAGTTGTTTTGCCTCTTCTCCTATCTTTTCAATTGCTTTTATAAGTTCTTGTCTTGAATTTGCTATGGTTAAACCGTCTGCATATATTATGCTATGATTTGAATATGGTCTGTTATGATGTTTTTGCTTTCTAGTTTAGCTGTTCTTAGGATAGTCTCCAATGCCAAATTGAATAAAGTTGGGGAGATCGAGTCTCCTTGTTTGACTCACTTGTTTACGAGGAATTCCTCCGATGTGACTCCTTGGAATCGCACTGTTGCTTTGTTGTTAGCCAATATCATTTTCAGCAGCTCTATTTTAGCTTTTTATCAATATTTAGTCTTG
Source organism: Galerucella pusilla (assembly GCA_910591695.1). Classification (NCBI taxonomy): domain Eukaryota; kingdom Metazoa; phylum Arthropoda; class Insecta; order Coleoptera; family Chrysomelidae; genus Galerucella; species Galerucella pusilla. The sequence continues at coordinate 25,077 of CAJUYI010002096.1, forward strand.
CTAACCGTTTTATCAATTCTTTTCTATCAATAGTGTCAAAGGCACTTCTAAAATTAATGAAAGTTGTATGAACTTCCCTGTTGTGTTCCCATGCTTTTTCAAATATTTGTTTTAGCGTATGTATGGCATATTGGCATATTATTACTCTTCTTCATTCAATATCCAGGTTTTACTTCCATTTAGTAGTGCTGGTCTAACAAATATTGAGTAGGCACAGCTTGGTATTTTTAGATACTTTTTTGAGGATTTTATTCATTGCTTCTGCCAATTTACTCCCTTCTAGACCTTACCAAAGGTCAGATCTCCTCCTCTTTTCTGCATCCAGTGAGTGCTGTGACAATGCTGCTCTTACTCAGTTCATTGAGTTTTTTCAGGCATTCTCAGTGCTTTTATATCTTTTATTAATGTCGAACTGGGCACATTTTCCTATCAGATACTTGGGGCTCTTCCCAAGTTTTCAGAGTGTTGGTTCCTGGTTACCAGCACACACACTTCTCTATCGCTCTATTGCTTCAAAGTCGTTTGTATATCATTGAATACCATTCTTTACAAGTTTAGAAGTGGTGTTGCGATCCTATTCCTTCTTGGCCAGCGAATTGACTACGAATGTAGCCTTTGCCTCATTGTATTATTATATCAAATTGCTACAATTATGAAATATAATATAATACTGTCTAGAACGTTCACAGTTGAGAGGTAGAAGTGATTTGAAGAGGAGGACGTAGATAAGCATAAGACGATTTTCGATTTCATCTGTCAACTTTTATAACTAGATACGGAGTAACATTTTAGGGGTAGTTTATTTTTTTAATAACATTCTACCCATTTTTAAGAAGTTTATGCCAACAAAAATAACTAGGTACCTACAATTTGTATATAAACGTCAAAATGCTATGAAATTTCTATAAGACACTAAAAAATTGATACCATGTATAAGTCCATTTAATAATCAGGAGGAGTAATTTGAAAAGCCTAACTCACACCACTGAAAGTTACCAGATTAGTTACTAAAGATTGTGTTCTGAAAAAGTATAAGTAAATATACAATGCATATGATAAACAAATAGTACATTTATTCAAAGGATTACACAGTTGAGCTCAGTTTGTTCCAAAGCTTGCAGCATTTTATCCAATATAGATAAAACTCATTTTTGATCTTCTAACAGCACTTTTAATCATTCACTTATCACAATTTTTCAAAAGTCTTGGTATTCCACTAATATTTGCTGCACTGTAAATTGTTCCTCTACCTCGGTATTCCTTTAATAGCTAATGAACCGTTGACTCTACAACTCCTATAAGGAAAATAATGAGCATTCAATACCATGTTGATTTAAAACCAATAATATTACCAATTGCTTGAGAAATTGTAGATATAATATGAATATATTTGACGGTCCTAAATGACCTTTAAGTTCACTATTTATATTGTTTCACCGGACTAAGCGAGGAACTGGTACCTACTCGAAGTAGGAGGATCCATAATTGCAGATATTTAATACAAATGCTTACTGAAGTTTTTTAAGGAACAGTTTCAACGGAACTAAAAATAATAAAATAACGAAAGCGGATGCGATGAAAAATTAAGTATATCTATCTGTCAGAACTATCAAAAATGAAAATTATCAGCTGAGTCAATACTAAAAAGTGTTGTGTGGAACTGGGCGGAATCTGAGCAATCAGAGGTCTACAGAATTGCCAACTAAAATTCAAATTACTCCTGGTATAAAATATAGTAAAAGTAGCGCCATCTACATGCTATTGGACATTTTGATAAATTTTTGTTTATGCTGTTCTTACAAATAATGAAATGTACTTGAAGCTACTAGGAAAAATAAGTTAACATGTGTACTACCCTTCTTTATGGTCGCTACCATCCAATATGTATTATTTCGCTAAAAGAATTGGTAAAAAAGAATCCAGATTACAAGATTTACGCTCGAATTTGTACGACCCCATAGTAACGACACAGAGAGGACGCGTGTCAGTCATTCTTTGTGTGTACATACATGATTGGCGACGAACTAGATATAATAGGTTGGAGGAAATTATATCTTGTTCCCGTTTCCACTTTCCCAGCTGGTATTAAATCTATTTCTGGGGGATTATCTTCGAAATTACGTACGTATACCGATAAGTGGGTACACACGGAATTTATGTAGCGAGACATTAACATAAGGGCCCTTTTATCTACAAGTGGTACGCCTTCCAGATTAGATATCAGTGTGACATACTGATGTTTGAGGGGTGCGTGGGATAATTTTCGAAGTACAAAAGGGGATATTTATTACTCTTCTGAATTGTTTTTATTATTATAATTCTAGCAGGACGAATATTTCACGTTTAATCCTACTGACTACTTGAAAAAATAGTCACCGCAAATCGATATTTATTTGTTCTTCTACTTTTTCTTTTTCCATTCACTTTATCTTCGTATTTTTACATCAATTAATGTTACTCCTACGTCTATGTTTTTCCTATATTAATCACCCGGATATAGGGGCTCAAAATTTCGCTACTTCCAAGCAGGAAAACAAGTTAAGGGTCCCTCATTCTACATCAAAAGGACCAGGAGTAAGTCCGTCGCGTCGAATTATCCAAAAGGAGGAAACAGGGGAAATCAAGCATAACGTATAACAAGTTGTTTGATCTTCTTCCGTACTAATGGGAATTTAGGCAATGCAACTCCAAGATCGATATATTCGGAAAAGTTTTACCTGCTGTTGTGTGTAGAAAAAGTGCATTAAATATTGAGGAAGCTGGTTAGGGAGAGTACAATAAAGTTAGTTATGAATAGGGGGATATAGAGTGGAGAAAATTAAATTTTATAAAGCTACTTTGATAGATATTTCGGAAGATTAAGTGGAAATGTTTATTGATCTCTTTGCTTAACTTTCCGTTACACCAAAAACTCACTTTTATTTGTACACTCTGTATAAAGAAACACACTGGTATTTAAAAAAAAAATAATAGTAGTTACATTTCGAACGAGTGATTTTCTAATTAAATTGTTGTAAATAAACCCTCTTTTCAAGTTCATGTGTGACACAGTTTTGTTAGCATGCATCCGGTCAGTATAGCCAACCTTTGTTAGAAAGCGGAAATGGGGCATGATGGCATGCTAATGAACATAAAAATCTTCTTGCAATGCACTGTTGACTACAGTGATATACTAGATTCATGAAAAGAGGTATTCGACCTTTCGATAGTTCAATCTACAGAGTTAATATTAATTTTAAAAAAGTAAATAAATGTATAATAATGCGTGTGGTCGAAAACCGAGGGGAAACGAGAATAAATTGTAGGATTTTTACCAATGAAGAAATTTTATAGCTTAGACGAGTGATTATAAATAATAACCTACTGACTCTACCGCTTATTATAGACCGGTAGCCCACAACACGTGTAGGCTTTATTATTTTAAATGGAAGCCATTCCCACCATCGAGTTTAATGTGAAGAACAAGTAGAATAAGGCTATTACCAAAGATCCAAACTTGCTAATCGACACTACAGATGACATTGAAAATTATATTTGGAAAATTATGAACAAAGGAAGTATAGCTGTGAAATATATGTCACTAATGTTTTTAACATCTCCTACTAATTGTTCAAGTTTCTAAGATTTCCCATGTAGCATCGATTAGCGAGTTTGGGTCTCGTCAAATTCTATTATATGGTAAGTTAGAATTGTCATCAAAATATTTTGAAGACCATGACATGCATACGCTCTACCGGTATACAACCTGGCGTAGGATCTGGTATATTGAGGCGTAACCTATTGCTTGAGGCAGTCAATGAGGTTCCACTGGTGCAGGCAAATACGGACGCAATCTCACCACAATATGCCTTCCATAGGCTCTACAAGGTAATCATTAAATATAACACAAGACACATCAGAAGAATTTACTCCAGATATCTGAATCTAAACATTAAATGGGCGATGGGCTGTAATGTCAGCGTTGCTCAAACAGAGCTCACTGCTATCTACATCGCTGCGAAAGAGATTCCAAAAGAAAAATACGTGACTATGTACAGACAGAACCTTCGGACAGCCACGGTCACTGCCATTTACGAAAACATCTCTACAGACTGGGTCTGTCTGACACTTCACTTTGTAGAGGATGTGAACAGGAAGATGAGACTGTCGAACATATTCTTTGTGAATGTCCGACAATTTAGGTTTTCTGTATTCGGCGAGTACAGACTAAGACAAGCCAGCATGAGGGAGCTCCTCAAGTAACAATCCATGCTGATTATTGATTGAAAAAGCGCTTAAGCGGTTTATTGTTCAGTCTAAAGCTGAATATCGGTATCAAATTTATGTTGAATAAACCCTTGTTAAGCTCTTATTCACCCAAAAGTGGAGAATTTAAACAGCTATTACTGGACATTATTGCTGCCAGTCATGACTGAAGAATAGCTTCTATGCCGCTCTTGTTCAGGTCACCTTCAAAGCAAAAACAAATTAATAATGCATTATACATTTTTTTTATTTCTGAATTTTATATTATTTATTCATCTCAACTACCTAAGCTACATGCTATAATAATTGAATTTACAAATATTTTTACTTACCTTTTTTTTCTTCCTTCCTTCGGTGGGGATTGAACCTTGGACCCTTGAATTATCATTTAGCCTCTGCGCCAAACGAACACATGCTGAATGTTTGCGAATAATGGTATTTGTAAATCTACACGATACATGATTCAGAAATTTATGCGATTATGTGTTTATTAAAAAAAACTTACTAATTGAAGCACAACTTTGAATTTAATATTTAAAAAAATTAATAGACGTGATGAAGAGCCCCCATTAAAAAAAGTCCAATTTATGCCAAGTTCCACTGCTACGCATAAACATATTTATATCATGTATTAGAAGTTCAATTAAACTTGATTGAACCTGATGGTGAAGGGCCACCAGCAGAACCAAGCAGCATTATTAGAGCAACTGATGTCTTCATAAATTCACCAGAACCTGCTGAACTGCCACAAGCAGCACCAAGCAACATTATAAATGCAAATGATGTAATGAATGCAAGCTTTATAAATTTGCCAGTCGAGTGACATAATCAAAAACATAACCTAAAAATCGCTGAATGATATACACGACAGCTAATATCAAATGGCTGGAGTAGTATATATTTAAGTATCCATTTTCTGTTCAAACACTACGTATATATCTGAACCATATTTTCAAAATGAGCTGAACTAGAACTTCTTCAGTCTGCGTTAATAAAAGCTTAACAGTGGCTCTCAACTTTACTGGAGAAGGGTTTATTCACTGCATACTAAGCTGACTATGAATAGCTGAGCTACAGCTGTTCACATTTCTGTAAAAGCGCTTAACCAGCTCATGTTCAGCCATTTTTAAATAGCTGAACAATGAAATATTTGATGAGTAGAAAAACGCTTTTTCAGCCTGTATTCAGCTAGTAATAAATAGCTAAACAACACCGGATTAAGTAAGCTGAAGTAATGGCCGGATACGAAATGCCTCCCGAAAAAGGGTTTCTTACCTGTCGCTAAAAGGGTCACATACGAATTGCCTCCTAAGCTCTAAATAAATTACCAGCTTCTAATCTTTGTACGAAGGTGAGACGTTGCCAAACTTTCGTCCTTTTATAGAATTTCGTTAATAACTCAATATTAACCATTATTTTTTGGTTTTAATATTTTGATTATTTTGATCAAAAACATAAAGACATGATAAGTATTTTATACATTTATTAAAACAAATCATCAGCAGAAACTTACAAAATTACATAATATTATCATCGCAGAAAATTTAAAAACACCAATTTTTAAGAAAATTACGACTCAAACAATAAAATTCAGTCTGCAGACTGAACTATTCAATTTTATATACAAATCATCAGAAGAAATTTACAAACTTACAAATTATTTTTCCTAAATTTGTATGACACTAGTTTCACAAATTCTAATTTATTTATTGTACCTTCTCTTAATTGTAATATTTTTTTATTTACAAAATTGATTTTTGCTGTACTTTCCTCAACAATTCTTTTTGGTACCGAGACAGAATTTATTTTAATATAGGTATTTATTTGAAATTGTAAAATAATCTCAATAAAATTATTTATATTTGGATGAGGGCAGTAGAAAGACGAGTTATACTTGGAATGGAAACTTTCACATGGGTTTGTGGTTCTTTCTAAAGATGAAGAGTGCTCAGCCCAGAGATGTGGCGGAAATTTCGAATTTTCCGATATATAATTATCCACAAGATAATCACAAAACTGAGTGACCCTTTCATCGACTGGTTTAATTTCGGACAAATCTATTGCAAAAAAATCGCCAACTTCTTCAGGATCTAAGAATGATAGGCCAAAAATATATGACAGAAAATGGGTAATTTCACTTGAGTCAGCACCTTTTTTCTGGTATTCTGGAGCTAAGCCCAGTGCTTGAAGCTTTCTATACCAAGCCTGACCCAAATGAAAACGACATCCACGAAGATCTGCTTCAGGGAATGCCTTACGGATACCATTATGTATAGAAATTTCAAAGTCTGAAGTTATTACTTTAGGGGATACAGGGCAATTGAGTTTAATACATTCTTCTATGATATATTTAAACACGAGATAATAAGAAGATGACTTTTTATCTTCAAGTAAACAGAAGACGAGAGGAATATAATGTCCATTTTTTAAGCCATGTATAGTGAACAATTGGGTGAAAAAGCGAGGACAGTACTCAAAAGTTCCGTCGACATACCAATTGGAAACAGTCGAAAGAAAAGAAAGATTTGAAGAACAGGATAATATAACAATGTGATTATCTTTGTCATTTTTAATTATAAAATTTTCGTTCCTATTTGTAATAATCGAAGTTGAATCGATAGCAATATGAAATTCAGATATACTTTTAGGAAGTTTAATTAAAGAATTAGTTGTTCTAGCGTAATATAAATTCTGTCTCACCCTATAGATATCGTTGGTAGTAAATGTCTCTATATTCGTCTTCTTAAGTTCTTTACATATGAGCTTCATTGGTTTTTCGTTGATATCTTCCACGGCTGCTCTTTTTATCGAATTGCTTACGGCTTTCCTATTGGACACTTCGGCAGACAACTTCTCGTGATTGTGATCTAATATCGACTCAATTATCGAATTGTCACATCCCTGCGTTTTCACAAATGCTTTGCAGGTTTTCTTAGTACATGTCCATCGCTTTACCGTATCTTTGGCCAACATTTTTTGAAAACCGAATGTGAAACCATCAATTGATATTAAAGGTTTGCCCTTTTGACTCGAACACATCGTTGATTCCATTATTTCGAATATTATAACTTAATCCACTTAAACACAATTTGAACTTAAAATTGACAAACTGATACAAGCTTTAAATCGACAAAACTGAGACAAGAACTAATAAACTTGAAGTATTTATACAAAAATTAAGTGATCACATAATTATAGAAAGAATATTTATTATAAACAACTAATTACCAGATTTAGTAGGTGCAAACTACCCTATTCATGGAATAGATTAGAGATTAGAATCGTGTTAGATCAAAACAATTAGAATACTTAGTGTAGGTACATCGGCTTTATTTTTAATGGTAAACAATTTTATTTTCTAAACAAAAATGTACACTGATTAAGTAATCACATCATTATAGAAAGGATATTTATTATAAACAACTAAGTGTACTTCGGCTTTGTTTTTAATTGTAAACAATTTTATTTTCTAAACAAAAATGTCGTACTCTGAAATATTTTGTTAACAGATTTTATGTACAGTGCATAAGAATTAGAAAAATAAAAATAGATATATATTTACCTATTCAAATTATAATTTGGCAACATTGTGTCATTATACAAAGATTAAGCACACAAAATATTACCATAAATGATTAAGGACCCGGAGGCATTTCGATTGTACCCGGGAGGCATTTCATCTATGAAAATAGGTACCTGAAAAAACGGGAGGCATTTCGATAACACCGGAAGTAATGCTTATTCAATCCAAGTTCAGCTACATAAGCATATTGCTGAACAATATCTACTAAGTTGGCTGAAGAGGCACTTATTCAGTATGTAGTTCAGCTTTATGGATGCTGCTGTATAATGGCATCTATATTGTCTGATTCGGCGCTTATTCAGCTAATTATTCAAGTTAGTAGCTTAATCAGTCTTTAACACCATCAATCAACTACTAATCAGCTTATTATCTGAACAGGCCCAATAAATCAGCGTTTATTGTTACTTGGGTCACTTCCGGCGACATTATCGCTTACTTCAAACAAGTAGGCTGGATGACGAGCTAGAAGGAATTCTGAACCTCAGAAGGATGCACAATGGGCCAATTGTGGCCTAAGACATTCACATTCGTTCAATAAAACGTGGATTGAGGTTACCACGTTAAAAAGCATCAGAATAGGATGTACTGATATTTAAATATTTACTGATAACCATTGCCCAAATACCTAAGCTATTTTTGTATGAGCTATACTTGGGTTCAAAGTGTACGTTCATAAAACATTTAATGTATATATACGAGAGGCGTTTACCCCGTCGTCTGACAGACACGTACACTATATGTTTTCGCACCTCATCTAATAGCTGCCCATAGACGAAACGATCTGATATACCAAGACCGCCGACTTGGTCTGTGTGCGATCTGATTTGTCGTGTCTACACACGATCATACTTAGTCCGCGAATTGTCAAAGGATCGGATCCTGCACATACGCTGTCTTCAAATTAGTTGGTAGATATTTGAAAATTCGACATACTGGGTCGTGCGACTCCGTATTTTAAGCTGGTCTAAAATACCTCGTCAGTCGGTGTAATCTTTTTTGTACAAAATGGACAAAAAAATTGCTCTCATGGGTTTAGGTATTTTAAAAATCTGTCAAAAGGATAATAGAAGAAAGAAAAAAACAAAATGGGTCAAGCATTTCTCATATTTTGGATCTTTGTTTTCACATCTTTCACAGTTACATCATTATAATGTTTGCTTTTTAAAAATTGTATCAAATCTTCGTATGCTTCTCTTTTTAAATTCTTATTTATGTAATCAGGATCTTGAATTTTCCACAAAATGGCCTTTCCCTATATAATTCTATAAACTCTGCTACTATTTCTTTTGTCCACTCCATTGCACCCCAAAATTCAAACCAACAGACGAGCTCAACGACTGGATCCTTTCGTTAGTTGCAAGTACAAAATTTGACTTGTAACGACTTGATCCTTCACCGATGACGTATTTCACCGACCACCGTCGTTCAGCACTAACGTGCGTTCCCAATATGTCAAATTAAACAGACACAATAAGCCCAGGAGGCTGAGGTGGTACCGGCGAAAGGACGGCTCCGAAGGGAAAAAAAAAAACAGACACTGTCTGTCACATACCATGTCGCGCAAAATATCGCTTCGTGTATGGGAGCCTATTCAATAGATTATAAACGCTCTTCTTATGTCATCAGTCATTATTGGTTGAGCGCGAATTTTAAATTAAACTAATGGCATTTGTATTCAAAAAATTTTATCTTGTTAGGTAATTTATAGCAACAAATATGTTAAAGAGAATCTTCTAGGTATATAAAATTAAGTTGCATAAGTTTTTGTTAAACTACCATCCCTGGATTCTCAAAATATTTGAATTTGTCCATTATTGACCTAGGTTATCTATTCCTTAAGATTTCTAAGGTTAAGTACTGATCTAAAGAATTGTTGAATAAAATCTAGAACCTAGAAGTTTTCACATAAGAATAATTTGGAAATAACCGTATGGACTACAGTGCCAGGGACATTTCTGAACTAAATTAAATTACAAAATGGAGATAATGTAGGTTTTGAAGGACTACAGTGATTATTTCTCATCATAGTTGCGAAAAAAGATTAATTTTGGAAGCAAAACTTTTGAACGCTCCAATTACTAACTGAACTTTTCGTTACTTAATATATTTAATTAGCGGAATTGTAAGTACGTTGTTTAAATAGAATGCAAATAGTACCGATATAATTAGGTACTAAATCCCCACACATACTTTGTATTTAAAGCATTTTACTTTTCACCTAATTTCGAGTGATTTCCTCAAAGAAAATTCATGAGTCGTTGGTTTTGTTTGATAAGAACAAATCAATTGCGTATTCAAATTAGTCATTGTTTAGTAACTACTTCAAGTATGTTAACAGTTAAACGAAACACGGTTATGGTTGGTTCATTATCGTATTTTCGAGTGATTAGAATACTAAATAAGAGGAGTGGACTAGATTTATAGGTAGCTAAATAAGTATCTACCATCATTTAGACCGATCAAAATTCGTTTTCAGGTCACCAACATAATTATTTCTATGGGACGAAATAATTTCAACTTTTTCAATATTGTAGGCACACGTTTTTGTGACTTCAGAATGCAAATTTGGTACAACAATGGTCTTTTGAAACATTTTAATATATATTTTTATGGGTTTTTTAGGATAATAGTTGGAATTTTTTAATGGGCTTCAGGTGAGGACTGTTCAACAGTCATCAAACTCTATATTTCTTGTAGGGTACCTATAAATAGATCTTCAAGTTGAATCCTGAATGTGGTTGCAACTATAAAAGCAGACTAATTCCAAATTAAGTGAAGTAGAAAAAGTGGAAATTTGTATTTTTTAAGACTTTTAAGTCATAGTTGGAAAGATTATGAATATTTTCGGCTCTACTCAGTATTAGAGATCTCCATTTCGCATTTTTTACTGTTAATATTTTCATAACTATCACAACCTCTAAGCGTTTTAAAATAATTCAGATGAACGTAGTCAACCTCATTTATTAAACCATTTAGTGTGATACGGATTAATAGAGAGAGAAATATACTCAATGTTTGTTTGTTCGCGTTCAAAGAAGATCGAGAGAAAGAAAATACTCGTTCATGCTCGAAGTGCTTGTACTTTGATCGCTGCTGCTCGATGATATTTTTTTTTTAATTCTATGACGAACACAGTCAAAAGCATTCACTATATAACATCAAAATGAAGCCGTGAAAAGTTTATTGATAATTGAAGTAAATACTTCATTAAAACAGAGTAATTGCGTCACTAGTGATATAACCCATATAACCAATTACCAACTATATTGTAATATTTTTCTTATTTATTTAAACAGTTTTTACCGTGAAATAAAATTATACACTCACTATGGCTAATTACTACTGATTTATTAAAGAAACACTTACACACTATAATAAACTTAATTTATATACACACTACTTAATGTCTATTCATTTATGTACACTCGGTATAATAATTGTCCTAATTTATCTTCAACACTATTCATATTCACTTTCTGTTCACTCACTGTATACTGAAGCTGTTTACCGATTCACTGTATACTGAACAACTCCTCGACTAACTCAAAAACCCGCGTATATATAGTTTCTCGAATCTCTAGAACTTTTTTGAATTCACCGCCTTCTACGCTGTTCGAGAACAGTCTCGATATTACCTGCGAAAGAACCTTTCTAGAAAGGTCGCATTCATAGTTTGCGACAGGACCGGCTTCAGAATCAGAGAGTTCGTAACAATATTACAGACATGTACACCACGCACGCGCAAACGCTTCTCTACAAATACGTGCCGATTCCACTTTGTCAAGTTGTCAACAGGCTCCAATATGTAAGCGTTGTCAGCAGCAGACAGACGTAGTATTTTTGCCTCGAACGCTCCGCTGACGCGACGATACATAGACAGGAAGCCTTACTGTGGGTTCCATGATACACTGGAATAGAAGGAAATAAAAAAGCAGAAGAGGTTGCAGTTAGGCCACAGCGACGCGTCACGACAACTTCATAATTGTGATTGTTAGGGGACGGAGGTCGTGGTTATATTAAAAATGCAGTAGAATTAAAGCAGTACTCAGACGAACGACTTCTTGTAGTTAATCTCAGCGCCGTCACTACCTGTGGACGGTATCACCCACAAAATTGTCGTTGTTGGTGGTTCAATGTAAAAAACATGGACGACAGACCGCCTTCGCAATGCGGCAACTGGCCACTCCTCGTATCTCCATACTGAAACTGATGAACACTACCGAACACCATTGTCGTTAATTGAAGTCGTCTTCAACGAAAGATGGCGACAACAAAAACACAAACTAGTCGTGTCGCTATGGTCCGTCTGAGTGTAGCCACCACCACATTTTATGAAGTTGTGACGCGATGCTGTGGTCCGTCTAAAGGCGAGTTGTACCAAACACCTAAACTCGGTTTAATGATGACTCGCCCTAAGTTCAGCCTTAGGATTTGGGACCCGGAACCATTCTGATGTATCTGCTCCAATGTAATATTGGGGAAATAGATAATAGAAATTTGACCAATGGAAAGATCTGGTAGGGCTTGAGCAATTGAAGGTGACATCAAATTAAGCCAAAGAAAGACTGCACCGAGAGTTTTGGCAGGACACTATTTCCCGAATAGGCACCTCCAACAAGCTCAAACTAGTGGAGATTCTGTGGAAAGGATGCATTTCCATTCCTATGAATTGCATCGGTAAGTGAAAGTAGTTCAAGGACAATAAAAAATATTGTGTATGATGAAAGCTAACAAAAAAACGTAAAAATGTTGTCACATATAGACTCACAAAAAGTGAATGAAAATGTTGACACATATAGACAGAAAGTCACAGAAAGTAATAAGCTACTGGTCTATAATAATAATATACAGTTGGCAGAAGCAAACGTGAGCCCTGGTGGGCGTGTTCATGTCGCTATAGTTGTATTTTTGTAGTAACAGTTCGATATTTTGAATCGATAACCAAATATCGATACCATAAATGTCAACTGTTAAGAGATATGTAAACAAACTCAAACTTGCTAAAAGTGTAACTCTAAATATTAATAAAAAAATTTATATTGGACCAAAACTAAAACTACCGTTTGCCCTAAATGTCTATATTTTCAAATTACATGACTGTATTGATGTCATGAAAAAGAAGGGTTAAGTTTCTATGGAAAGCAACAAAATATGAACTGGTTATAGTCCAGTGTTGTCGATGCAAAAATGAAAATTACCCGAACTTACCATTCAAATTATCAGAATTTGTAAAAATTTCCAAAAGGACACTTTGGTTATCTGAAAAAAGTCTTCGACCCCAGTCAATATGGAAAATCCCCAAAAACAATAGCCATTTTATATATCCCTTCTACAAAATAATCGAAAAATTATTGGATCCAAATTAGTGAAATTGTCTAAAAATCGGATAATCATCCTCGCATTGACAACACTTATCTCTAGTAGTACTTACCAACCATATCACGTATTTAGAATAGTGTTATAGTAAACCAGTGTTCTGGTACCAAGAAAATTTAAATGTTTGGAAATAAATAAACGAAAAGATCGTGTTAAAATTGTGAGCGAATTACCAATAAAGGAGAAACGGAAAAAAATCCATATTCAACATTCAAACTAAAAGTAGAAAGTAGATTTCAACAGGAAGGGCGGAATGCGTAGCTTGTATCCGTCTAGACATTCCATTACATCCAGTCGTGCTCTAGAAGAAGGAACATAAGCACTAAATTGTACCCTTTTAGTTTTTATCTAACCATGGCGCCTCTTTCATAAATTGGGTACCATAAACTGTACCGTTTACAATACAGATTTTTGAAAGTCATAGTAAGTATTTACTTAAAAACAAGCCCACTGTTAGGAAGGAAACAAAAACTATTTCCGTACAATAAACATTTCTAAAATTATATCAATTGCTCGGTTTAATGGTTGCATGTTTGTAAATTATAACAATAATTTTAGAATGTTTTCATGCTCAAAGATATGATATTAGATTTCTGTCTCTAAAACAGTAAACAGGCATATAATTTCAACATATATATCGCATGCGGCTTGAGCATTTCAGATTCAGTCGTAATAGTATACCGGATGGATCACGTAGTTCCACCACCAATGGTACGTATATTATAAAACTTTTTCTTGTATTCGCGGTTAAAATGGGAAGTAACCCTAAATGGTTTATTATTGAAAAAGGGACATATACTAAGCTATAAGTTGTGAATAGGCTTGATGACAGTCAATACAAATCAATGAGATGATGATTTAAATTAATTATATAGGATACATATTCAAAAAAATATATTTACTTGATGTAAAATACTATAAACGCTTCTCGTGGTGCGTTTTGTGAACGCTGTGGTGTGTAAGTATAACTCTTACACTCAAAGTGTTCTGTTGTGAACGCAATATTGTTTTTTCTTCAATTGCGCGTGTGTTCAAAGTGAAACATTACCCACGTTTTGTAAAATTTTTGGATGTGATCGTGTAAATGGTTTCACTTAATATCGGTGATTATAAACTATAGAAATAATGGTATTTTATTGCTGTGTATTTAAATTGTAATAGTAACAATAAAGAAGTTCATATGCACCGTTTTTCCATTTAAGATCCTTTGGCAAGTAACATAATGTCAATTATTTTTAATTTTTGACTTAAAGTAGTAGTAGAAAAAATTGTATACAGATCGTGAAAGGTCTTACGATTTACACAAGTACGACAAAGAGAATATGAGAAAAACTACTTGAAAGAGAGAGAAGAATAATTATTTGAAGTCAGCGTTGGGCGTGTCTTCAGCTCCAGCTACCAATCTGAAATGACAGCAGCGTTGCCAGTTTAGAATGTTTGGTACTTTCAAGACGGGATAAAGCTGTAGTTAGAGGAAGAAAATCGAGATTTGTAATATTAATGACTTATGAAAAATAAGTGAGATTAGCACAAATAAGAATAAATTAATATAGTTCCAGAAAAAAATTGGACAAATTACAATCTGCAATAAATAAAATCTGTCCACTGCTTTCGATTGAACAATTATTGGTGTATAACATTGTTGCCGACAAAAATTGGGAATAGCTTAAACAAATAAATACATTTGGCAACAGCTGACTGCGCACAATGATTCTTCTCTATCTTTCAAGTAATTTTTCTCACATTTTCTTTGTCGTACCTACTTGTGTAAATCGTATGGCTCGAATAGACTTTTCGCAATCTGCATACACCACGGTGGTATAAGTATCGCACCTTAAATAATTTTGGTGCTCGGGCAATAATAATAGTTTTCACCACATTGGTGTATATAGTCTAGTCAACAAGTGACTTTTTTGTCCAACTTTTTTCAGCAGTCTCCGAAAATTACGATCGAAGTGTCATTCGATTCGGGATGGCATCTAGATGATTTAAAAAAAAATGAAGTTCCTCAAACAAAAATTGCAAAAGTTATTAACAATTAACTAAAAAAAAGGGGGTTTAGTTTTTTGCAAATATCTTAAGAACTAATAAAGATTTTTCAAATTAAAAAAAGGATTTGAAGAGAGGAGGAAATTTCCTGAAAAAAAACCCGACTCCCGGAACTGTAGGACCAATATTTATAATTTTCCCAGAGGGATGAAAATACGGCCGAAAACGGGTGTTCTGGCTTCCGTAAGCCACGTTTACTTTGGACACTTCATTAATAAAAATTAATTTAACATATTAAATATGAAATTTAAGAAATGAAAAAATTCAGGGGCTCACTGGATAGATAAATGAACAATAATCTACCTGAAAAAAATTTTTATTACAATTTTTCAATTAGTTATTCAATTGTTAACTAATAATTTTTTTCTGCTTGAACATGAACATTGCAAGTGTGATAATTGTTAAACTATAAATTTGAGATTTTTTTCCTCTCTTGGAGCAATTCTTGGAAGAATTTTTTGTTCAAATATTATTAAAGATCCGTTTCTATGTTATTAGAAGCTGCATAAAAATAATTTTTTTAAATTTGTATCTATTGTTTAAAAAATTGTTAAAAACAAATGCGTTGTTTATTAGATAATTGAAAATTTTTTTATGGAATTTCAATCTTTGATACAAATAATGATTTTTGAAAGAAAAATAGTTCCTTAAAAAACTTTTTTCATTGCTTAAAAACGCATTTGCTAATTAACAATTATTTTCTCCCACTTCTAATTAATATTAAGGAACAATTTTTTTTAAGTCATTATTTATTTTTCTTTTCGATATAAAAAAAAATTTCGTTTTATTTATTTTTCATTGTTTATGTAATAAACAATTTGTTATAAACAAATAAATTTTTACCCTATATTTTTTTCCTATTCTACTTACTGTCAAAAAAACATAATAACATAAAAACGGATCATTAATAATATTTGAAAAAAATTTTTTTTTTCAATGAATAATTTAAGTTTTTAATTTTGCAACAACGATAATTATTAATAAAAACCTGAAAAATAAGCTTTTTTTAATTTTTCCAACGGGGATCTATTGTGAAGCCTTTCAAGAACTGCTCCAAGAGAGGAAAAAAATCTCAAATTCATAGTTTAACAATTATCACACTTGCAATGTTCATGTTCAAGCAGAAAAAAATTATGAGTTAACAATTGAATAACTAATTTAAAAATTGTGATAAAAATTTTTTTTAGGCGGATTATTGTTCATTTGTCTATCCAGTAAGCCCCTGAATTTTTTCATTTCTTAAATTTCATATTTTTATTAATAAAGTGTCCAAAGTAGGCGTGGCTTACGGAAGCCAGAACACCCGTTTTCGGCTGTATTTTCATCCCTCTGGGAAAATTATAAATTTTGGTCCTACAGTTCCGGGAGTCGGGTTTTTTTTTAGGAAATTTCCTCCTCTTTTCAAATCTTTTTTTTTATTTGAAAAATCTTTATTAGTTTTTGAGATATTTGCAAAAAACTAAAACCCCTTTTTTTAGTTAATTGTTAATAACTTTTGCAATTTTTGTTTGCGGAACTTCATTTTTTCAAAAAACATCTAGATGCCATCCCGAATCGAATGACACCTCGATCATAATTTTCGGAGACTGCTGAAAAAAGTTGGCCAAAAAGGCACTTGTTGACTAGATTAATAATATACTATCTCTTCATAATATAAGGCTGAATTCATGCTGTATACTTAAAATAAACCCAGTATCAAATATTACTCTCATCAAAATCGAAAACACACTCATTTGTTTCTATTATTTTTGCTCGCTTTTGTATCTGAAAAAGGGATGTATTTCACGCAGGCTGGAAATATATTCATACAAAATGAGATGGAATAAAAACCTTCACAGATATCCGTAAAAGCATTCAGTATGCCGAAATTCTAGCTTACAATATGTTATTAATTTTCAACAGAGACTTGTCAGCACTTCCTGTATATCCACTTCCCTTTGTGTGTCTAGTAAAAACAAGGAACCCTCTTCAAAATGTGTGCAAATGTAGATTTCATCGATTCCACTGTGATTTATGCTCGTTCCCAGAATATTGTACTTAATATACCTGTAAAACCAAGGGCGGCGAATGCGTTTTGAAAATTCAAATATTTACTTTTCGTTAAGACTAAAATTATGGTTGTTGGTTGGAATTAACAATGCTGATACTACTGAATTCAAATTCCGCATTAGCATTTATCTTAGTGTGGATTTATGCAGCAACATTTAACAATTATCAATTAGCATTTAACAATTAGTAAAACTGCCATCGTTTATGCAGACACAATTATGAATTAGGAGAAAATAGTAAGCATGCGCAAAAGCCCGAGATTCTAGTTACAATAACCCTACATTTTTTGTCTATTTGTGCATTGGAACAATTTTGAAGATGTATAGTAGAATTGAAGACTCTTTTTCTTTTATTAGTACAACTTGAAAATAAACAAACACCCAACATAACCCCAAGTCAACCGCTTTTATATGAAAAAAGTAAAGAGCTGCGTACTAGTTGCGCACTAGATGAAAATTCGGTACATTTAATTTAGGAAAGTTAAAAGTTGGCCAACTCCGTAATTGTTAAATGCTAAATGATAATTGTTAATTGTCTGCATAAATGAGGTCATAGTGAAATGAGTAGTTCAACTTATAATTGATAAATGTTAATTGTTAAATGCTAATTGATAATTGTTAAATGATGCTGCATAAATCCACACTTATTGGAGAACAAACATGGAGTGAAATTTCCCAAATAAAAACTTGAAAAACTAATAAGAAAAGTCTATTTTGTGTGTTCTTGTGTGTTTCAAAGTGAAATTGAGAGTTTTTCATGTTGCTGATTGGTTTTATGTGTTATTTTGTGTTTTTGATCGAAATTAGGAGCTTTTGAATGTTTTTGTGTTTTTTTTGTGATTTATTTCGTGCAATTGTTCATAATTGGATGTAATAACTCCGCAATACTATTCATTTCATTGGATAACGCACATCGAAATGAAATTCCTTTAATGTAAATGTCTAAGTGGTTTCAGATATTTTATGTATTTTTTAGTGATTTTGTTTGGTTTTTTTTATGTGTTTTTATAGTGAAATCAAGAGATTTTATGTTGTTGAGTGTTTTGTGTGTTATTTAATAAAATATTATCTTATTGCACGATTTCTGATGTTTTTAGGTAGGTACCTATATTTGACTGGTTTTGTGTGTTACTGTGTGTTATTGTGTGTTTTATTATGTGCAATTGTGCATAATTGGATGTCTTATGGTGTTTTTTCGATCATTATGAGTGTAATTGAGAGTTTTTGTGTTTTTGAGTGGAATTAATTGTTTTTACGTGTTATAGACTGTGTAGAAATGAAATGTTGCTACCATGATAAATATTTTTTCTAGAAAAGAACTCTTAACTAAACAAAATGATTTAAGTTTCATTGAGTTTTCAAAAACAACTCATTAATTATGACGTGACAATAATAACGATAAGCGCATACTACTGAGGATACCACAACTAACAAGATTAAAATTCGTTCTCACCCGATTCTTATCCCGATAGAATGGGTCTAAGAGAGAGGAATTAAATAAATGGTAGAACAAAAATTGCTCACTTTTTTTCTTCAGAAATATGCCTACGCCTATGTTTACCATACCTGCTTCCAGGTAAATTCAAGGTAGTGGATTTTGGTGACATAATATTTGCCATTTAAGTAAACAGGTAAAGCGGAAACACGATAGTATTTTCCGGAAGTTGACCAAAGACTAAAAATACATTAGCCCGGTAAAAATAGTTTTCTATTATTTTTTGACGAAAAAATGAATTATGTTTTTTTTAAATTATTATTTTATGCTGGAATTGTCTGTATACTGATATTCTGGAGTTACAGGATACATAAATACAGGATGGACATCTTAAGATTGTATTGCAAAGTTGTATTGATAGCTCTTGAAAATAGATGCCGTCTTCCGATTGAACTTGCTTTGACACTTTCACCACCCCAGATCCAAAGAATAAACTGGATGGCTCTGAGACTTGATCATGTGATCAGCTGCAAAACAACCGGACGTTTTCGGTGATGTACGGACTACGCAATTTTAGGACCCGTTCCCACCTAGACGGCGTTGTTTAAGAGCAAAACGGCGGCCGGACGCGTGTTTTTACACGTCCGTCTAAAAACTCTGATTCGTTCTTTTAATCGGATCCGTATAAATGTGAACATTGTCATGTAGATGGTACTACCACTGGCATATCCGTCTCTTTAGACGTACCGAGAAAACAGACGCTAAGTGGGAACGGGCCTTTAGAAGCGATTCTGTTTTAAAAAAAATTAATTGTTCTTGATAACTGTAGATAGGACGTTACTGAAACGTTCAGTTGAAAAATATATAAGCTGATTTCACACAACAAAAAGAAAAATGAATACACCACAAGAAATATACAGGAAATATTTAAAAGCGATGTGTTTAAATGAAAGTATCCTTACGTTTCTTGCGAATGATTTATGCATTGGTAGAATGGAACACAATCGAATATTCAATAAAATTCATATTTACTTTATCCCTGAAAATATTTCCGTGCTTTTGAACCGCCAGCTAGCTTTAAGGAAGCTTCTCTCACCCTTGTAGATTCACTTTTAATTTCATCTAAATTCAAAAGTTCTCTGACCCCCCCGACAAACAAAATTAAATAATAATTCCATAAATCATGGTTCCACCCTTCATTATACATTCAGACAAAGAACTTTTTTTTTAAAACTCCATATAACCCCACTTCTGAAACATAACTACATGTTTTATTTACACTCCAATCGGGAATTATGTTTGTTTCAATCTATATTTAATAGTTTCATTTCGACCTTCTGAGGGTGAAGACTGTTGTGTGACCCTTGTTTGAGGAGCAAATACAAGATAGGGGGAAAATCACCTGTTTAAATTGGTGAAATTAAACATGGGGTAGCGAAAATCATGCGCAGACTAAGCTACTTTTTCGAAAATAAGAGATATTTCCACTGAAATTGTTCATTTTGAGAGTATCTTTGGAAAAGAAGGTCAATTCATGTGACAGATTGTGACGATGTATCCAATAACGATGTACAATTCACGTTTTTTCTTCTTTCAAATAATCACTAACTTCATAGCATTTTATGAGGATTCCAAAAGGCAGCCGACACAATTTTCTGGTTAAATAATTTATCTATGACAGTTTCTGACAGCTGAATTCCATTCGACTCTCTCTAAAATGGTGGTGATTTTAACTTTAACCTTATGTTTTGAATAGTTTTCACTGGTGTCCAGATCTGGAAAATTTGGTGGATAGACAAATTGTTTAAAACACCATTCGAGCAGTTTTAACGTGTTTGTCATCGACTCAATATTAAAGCATTTTGCGTTTTCCAAATTGGCACACGACTTTCTATTTGCGTGTTAAGTCTTTTGTAGCTTTGAAGCAACTACATGTCAGGCTTTTCAAATCACAAAAGATACTATTAGGTCTGATCGTAGAGCTATCACAAACGGTTGGAAACTGGAGGACTCATGCGCAGTGAATAAAAAGACTACGCTTGAGTCGTCCAGTTTCCAACCTTTTGTAACTGCTCTACGAACAGACGTATCAAGAACTAACAGCGGAGTCACCTTCAGAAGTAGGATGGGAAGTCAAAATATTAGAGAAGGATCTGGAGAACAGGCTAGACTCGAATATGCAAGAAATTTTGGAGAGAAGTTGCTGACTGAATGACAGAAGAGAGATGGGTGAAGTGGGCTTAGAAGCTAGAGACCTGGGTAGCTATTCTTGAAAATCATACGATCCGGTGCTTCTCTCGTACGATGGGATCTATCCCGTGCGATCTATCGACTCCCACGGTCAAAATCGACTAATTCTTGAACCTACATGTGAACGCTCAAAACTATTGCATTGTTGCCAGCATTATTTGATACAAAAGATCTACTTGTTAGTTATTTTGAGCCCCTTTTTTGTACGGTTGTCATCATTTTCTGTCATCAATTACTTTTTATATTTGTTAGGTTATGTTATATTACCAATAATAAAAAAGTAAGTCTGTTTAGTAAATCAATTAGTATTAAAATTGAATAAAAATGGGTCAGTCGCGTTTCACTCCTCACAAAAGAAGTGCCCGCACAAACGGCTCTGCCTCCTGTAAATCCTCCATCATAACGTGCCAAAAATAATAGTTCTCCATGTCCATAATAAAACCACTAAAACTCACGACAAAGTATTTTTTCAACTCTATGCACATGAATTTAAGAATAAACAGAGAACTGACAGAATAATTTTACGGAATGCATAGAGAAATAGTGAT
This sequence comes from Galerucella pusilla, assembly GCA_910591695.1. NCBI lineage: Eukaryota > Metazoa > Arthropoda > Insecta > Coleoptera > Chrysomelidae > Galerucella > Galerucella pusilla. The sequence goes on from CAJUYI010002096.1 coordinate 46,611, forward strand.
TATACAGTGCTATTCAAAAGTCCCCTCCCCCCTCGTATTTTTTGAAGTTTCTAAGACTCTCCTCAGAAACTGAGTAGAAGTAAGGGGGCACAATAGATCTTCGAGGTCTCAGTGAATGTCACCCCAAAACACACACATACCTACATACATACATTAATAAAATTTGGAGGGTGAAAATAAAGTGTTGTAAACTTCTCTAAGAATGGTAACAGGTGACGTAATAGTCATAGATGACGTCACAGTGCCACTCTGGCCAATAAATAGGACCTCTCTCTCTTTCTCTCTCCAGATACACCTCACCGCTTAAATTTGAATTTAGGAAGGCAGGACCAACTATGTGGTTTCCCAAAATACCTGCCCAAACATTGACTTTTTCTGGAAATTGGGTATGTTGTTCACGAAAGGTGTGAGGATTTGTGTCACTCCAATACCTTACATTTTGTGTATTCACATTTCCATTGAGGCAAAAAGTACTTTCGTCGCTAAAACAAATTGTTTTTGTGTAATGTGGGATTTGACTGATTTTATTTGTCATACATTCACAGAATTCGAGTCTTCTGTTGGGGTCGTCATCCGAAAGGTGGTGCACCATTTTTAACTTGTATGGATGAAATTTATTTTTAGCCAACACTCTCTGTACTGTACTTTTTCTTACAGATAGACGCAACTTTAGTTGAAGAGGAAGTAGGGTTTACTACCATTTCAGCAACTATATCAATTTTTTTATCATCACTAAATATTGGTCGACCAGATCGTTTGGCATCTTGAACACTGGGTACCTGTTGCTTCAAACTTATTGTGAAGAAGCTCCCTCAAATAAGTTCTCGAGATAGGGCGATCTGGGTATCTCTCATTAAATAAACGTTCCGCTTCATGGAGATTCTTTCTAGATTCACCAATTATTAAGATAGCTGCTACGTTGTCGGCTTGAGTACGTACCATTTTGCCTATGTAAACTCTTAAGCGTCTCGTTAAACAATAATAAAATTAAATATTTAAGCTATTTAGAAAAACTTTGCAAAGCAACAAATACTATTAAATTAAAAACGTCAATTTTTTTGACAACTAACCAGAGGCGGACTGAAAAATCTTCAATATTTAAATGTGAAATAATAATTTTGGTATTTATTTAATTTATCCGTCAAAATTAGTTTAAGCCCAAACAAAAATAATATGGCTGTGTAGCCAATGTCAATACCTTCCAAACGAGATATCACTTGCCATAAGGTCCTATTTTAAATTATTGGCCAGAGTGGCACTGTGATGTCATCTATTACTATTACCTGTCACCTGTTACCATTCGTAGAGAAATTTACAACATTTTATTTTCCCCCCTCCAAATTTTATTAATGTAAGTGTAGCCGTTCAAAAGATACGAGGGGGAGGGGACTTTTGAATAGCACTGTATACTTATTATATACAAATATATACAAATTTCCAATAAAAAACCTCTTTACTAGGCAAGCGCCAATTCATTCGACTCTGCTCCTCTATTTCGGACCATGCGATCCGGAGCGTATGATTTTCATGAGATCAATTATATCGGATCTCGGGCCAAGAATATAACGACGATCGCCTCATGTGAATATTCGCCATAAATCTATGCCGCTCATTTTTCAAGAATAGACGTCCAGTAGAGCTCCAAAATAATTTTACGAAAGGGGAAGACTTGGTCCTGATAAAAATAAGAAGCTGAGATTAACCAACAGCTACCTTTTCAGATATGTCTGTAGTTTCTTGTCAGTGGCTTCTCATAGTATAGTACAAGAAACCGGACATTCGCCAGGCAGTCGCTCTGTCATATATAATATACTCTGCTATTTTCTCCTCTAGGTGACAAAATCTGCACAAGGCTTAGTCTGTGAACCATATTAACTATTGGTTTGACATCTCTGGGTGCCTTTAGTGCAGGTTAGATGTTTGTGAAGTTGGCAACTGAACTGAATCTTCCTTTCTGTCTTTCAACGTTTTCAACGCTGTGGTAAATTAACCGTCTCTTCCTTTTGGAAAGTCCTTTGATAGCACGGATATTAATCTTTTGTTTCATCCCTTATTTGGATCTTACTCTTACCTATTCCTTGGAGCCTTCGGTATACCAGGTTCATGCAGTCCACCAGTCTTGTCGTCTTCTCTACCTGGTATAGTTATTTGGAACTTATCATTAAACGTATATATTATGGTAGCTCCGTCGACGGCTTGCCTCATTAAGTCATAAGCTTTTAGCCACTCGAAAAAACGAGGAAGGAGGGTAAGGACACAAATGGTGGAACAAGTCTCTGGACTCGCTACGGCAACATACCCGGCGCCTATTTAATAGGGCTAGGAAGACAAAGTCGGATCTGGATTGGGAGCAATACCGCCAGAAACGAAATGAGTACAAAAGTGCGGTCAGGTTGGCTCGAAGAGATGCCTGGAGGGCCTTCTGTGAGGATATCGTCTCGGAACCTCAAATGTCAAGCCTGCGCCGGATCTTAACGAAATCACCGGACAGCGCTCTAGGCTGCATGGAAGTCGCACCGGGTGTTTTCACCGAAACCCCGGTGGATACCTTGCAGCATCTACTAGAGACACACTTCCCCGGTTGTGAGGGAATCGAGCGGGAGTGTCCTGACATGGGATATGTAGATATACAGCGACCATGTAAAGAGGACTATCTTCTAGCAAAAGAAATAGTCACATACGAGCGGAGTACTTGGGCGATACGGTCATTCAGACCATACAAGTCTCCGGGGAAAGACCAAATCTTCCCGGCTTTGCTTTAACAAGGCTGGGAGGCCGTTGGCACAATTCTGGTGCATATCTTTCGGGCCTGTTTGGCACGCAGGTATGTCCCTGAACAGTGGAGGCAGGTGAAAGTCGTCTTCATACCCAAGCCGGGTCGTACCACATATACGGTGGCTAAGTTTTTTAGACCCATTAGCCTAACATCCTTTGTGCTGAAAACACTGTAGAGGGTGGCTGATCGGTACATAAAGAAAAGGTTGGGCTTAGGTATCCTTTGCACAACAACCAACATGCTTTTAGGTGTGGCAAGTCAACTGGAAGTGCCTTACACCAACTGGTAACTCAGGTGGAGAAGGCGATGGAAAATGGCATGATCGCCCTGGGAGCTTTCTTGGATATACAAGGTGCGTTTGACAGCACCCCTGTAGGATGCATGTGTAGGGCTGCGGCAAACCATGGAATAGAGCCAATGATCACTCACTGGCTTGGGGCCATGTTGTGCAACCGTACAGTAGAGGCCACATGGAAAGACCATGTGGCAAAAGTAATCGTCGCTAGGGGATGTCCGCAAGGGGGTGTTTTTTCGCCCAAATTGTGGAACCTAGTCATTGACGAGCTAATAACCCTTTTAAACGGTGAGGGCTTTCTAAAGATTGGGTATGCCGATATATCGTTGTCCTTGTTGTTGGAAGGCACGTTACCGTTCTCAGGGACCTCATGCAAAGGGCTCTGTTATGGCCCCTGGAGACACAAGCAGACATCCATTGAAAAAGGTTGTGGCCTTTATTGAAGGGCTCGGTTTCATGGATGTCTAGGTAGCAGGAATGGCACAATGGGCCCGCCAGTGGCCTCAGTGTCGGAACCTTGGCTTGAGTTGTCCAGGACAAGGCTCGCCTGCACATTTAGTAGTAGTAGTAGTTTAGCCACTCGATAAACTATCGATAGCCAGCTATGTGCGTTTGGAAAATGTGTAGTTGACTTTGAAGTTTTTTGTGCATTAAAGATCTGGCATTTACATAATTAGAATAAAAAATATTGTACATAAGTATATGCGTATGGATTTTTGCAGAGAGCTCCAAGAGGTCCTTAACGAGTTACATCTGAATTTAATACATTGATTTAAAACCATAGTCCTACCAAGACTGAAGAGGATTAAATTACAGTTTGTGTAGTGTTTTGTAACCAAAGCGACTAAGGTGATTTAATGATATAACTGTCTGATTGTAAGATTTATTAGACCATTTTTAATGGTAACTTTTGAGAACTGATCAACAAAAAGCAATAATAATGGCAAAGTATTATTCGTACAAGCAGAACCTGCTCGTAAATGATTTTCACACATTTCACGTCTAGAATCCTTAATCATTTCACTGACACAAAAATTCATTACCTGTAGAACATCCAACAGATATTTTTATTTTATAGCCCCGACAACCATCGAAAACGTGTCCGATTCAATGGAACACGGATCCCTCTTCATCCCCACGGTCGTGTCGATGTCACGTTTTAAGAATTTTTAGTTTATTTTCATCGAGCGTTCTCAACAATACGTATGGTAATATTAAGCGCGATCCTTCACTACTTTCAATTCGTTTTAGAAACAGGAAATTTGACTTATGTGAAAGCGAAAAGAAATATATTAAAACTTGCAGTTAAAACTTGTTTTTTTGTTCTATTCTAGTTTCAGAAAAAGGGAGAATAAATTGTATCCTATTGGCATGTCCTGGTACTAATCATGAAACCAGTTTTACGAAAAATAGTTTCTGCAAGCTGTTAAATGTACAAGAAATGTATCTATATATAATAATCTTTCTATTATTCATAGTTGTGAACTTAATGTCGGTCTTTCTTCACTAACTCGTTTTTTTCTTTAATATCAAGATTCTGTATTCATAATCAATATTGCGTTTTAACAATTGAACCGATGTAACTATCCATCAGAGGCCGTTAGGAGATTCGTATTGATCTCAAAATGTAAAATTTTTTATTGCAAAGCTTTTCCAAAATTTGAGAATGACGTGGTCAAATATACAGAGCCTTTCTTCCTTTCTTTATTTCTCTTATCCTTATGCCTTCTCAGGCGTCGGATTGGAGCTCTTTCTGTACCCATTTTTTCCATTCTTATTCCTTATTCTGTCCCTGGCTAATGCCTTCATCTCTCCTAATGTTTTCCTTTGTTATTTCCAACTTTTTCAATCTGGTCTATCCATTTCCTCCTTGGTCTTCCTTTTTGTCTTTTTCTTGATATTACCATTTCCATAAATTTTCTCGCAATTCAATCTTGCTTCATTCTTACTAGGTTGCCAAGCCAATTCAATTGTTTCCTTTTAATAATTGATATTATTGGGTCTTGATTGGTTATGCTTCTGATTTCTTCGTTCCTTACTTTTTCCCATTTCGTTTTACCTGCTATTTTCCTTGAATGTTTCATTTCCATCGCATTTATTTTTGTTTCATGCTTTTTCTGCAGTACCCAGTTCTCGCTGGCTTAAGTTATAGTTAGTACTGTTTGATACAGAGCCAACGCCTTCCAATACTATAGGCAAAATACACTCACCGGCACGAAAAACGGGCACCCCTACAATTTTTATATTAAAAGGCCTAAACTTTCTATTTTTTTTATTGTAACCTTTGTCAACGGTAGGCACGCATTGGTGCATGTTTTTAAAGTTACCTTTCTTCAGAAAATGTTTTCGGAAAGCCTTTATTTCAAGAAATTGACGCCTGTTAACATTAACACAAAGAAAATACATTTATTAGCAATTATACAATTATCATCATAAACACAAAAAACAATTTAAAAAACAATATTTATCACTCCTCTGTCTAATTAATACCTCATATTACCTCCACGAGCCTGTATAACGGCATTAATTCTTCTAGGCATACTGTTAATTAAGTTGAATACTTCATCCTGTGGAATAGCTTCCCATTCCTCTAAAAGAGCCACTCTGAGCTGATCCAAGGTAATAGGAGCAGGTACCCGGCTTCGAATCCTTCTACCTAGCGTGTCCCAAATATGCTCGATTGGATTTAGATCGGGACTGCGCGCTGGCCATGCCCTTTGGGTTATACCAACTTTGTTCAAATATTCCGTGACAATGCGGGCGGTATGAGGGCGTGCATTGTCATGCATTAATATGAAGTTGTCACCAATAAATGGTGCATATGGAACAACATAATCTTGTAGTATCTCATTTGTGTACCTATCTGCAGTCACAGATCCTCTAGGGACTATGATCCTCTAGGGACTATGTACAATTCTGTTCGCGCCTCTGAAGATATTCCAGCCCACACCTTAACTGATCCCCCTTGAAAACTTACTCTAGGTTTAAAAGTGCACTCAGCAAATCGTTCACCTTCTCTTCTCCAGACTCTTTCGCGACCATCTGGGGATTGTAAGCAAAATCTGGATTCATCGGTAAACAACACACAGCTCCAGTCGTAAGCATTCCAATTTTGATGCTCCCTAGCGAATTGTAATCTGGCTACACGATGTTCTCTGGAAAGTTCTGGTCCTATAGCGGGTCGTCGAGATCTCAGATTAGCTTCATTCAATCTTCTTCTAACTGTTCGTTCACTAACATTCACGTTCCTGACATGTTCAAGGTTGTTTCTAATCTCTACAGCAGTTGTATGACGATTTCTTAGAGCTGAAGATATCATAAAACGGTCATCTCGATGGGTAGTTCTTCTCTGGGGACCAGTTCCAAGACGTCGAATGTAAGCTCCCGTCTCTATAAAACGTAAATACACGTTGTACTGCGTGATACTCCAAATCTGTTAGCCACGTAAATTTGACTTCTTCCGTCTTGAATAAGAGCAACTATAGATGCAACAATTTCTGAGCTTAAAGACATCTTGAAATTCACACTAATTGACATAAGCAAGTAATAATCCATATAACATAAATAAACTCTTAACCTAACCTTAAATGTCATCGTGAAAATCACTAAAAATGCATAGCCTACTGGAACCGCAGAAGTAAGTGCAAGATGATAACTTTTACATTATTGAGATTCTCGTACAATACCTGCATTATGTTCAATTTGGGAAGACATTTCTTGATAAAAAATCTGCAGGGTATTCTACTAAGCCGTTTTTCATTGTTGGAAAAACCAAATGAAAAAAAAATTGAGGAAATTAATGTATTTCATCAATAATTATAGAGTTAAAATTTAACCAAGGATAATAAAGATACCCTCAAAACCAACGTAAATAAATCCTTAGTCAAATCGGTGTCAAAGATGTCAACGTTTTTTATTAATCACAGTCGTCTAATTCTTAGAACGTCAACAAGATCTTGAAAAAACCTCAATTTTTTTTAAATTACCGTTTTTTACTTCGTTAATGCTTAAAACAAAAAATTATGTTAATGACATTCCTACACACGATTATTTATATGTACATTAAATTGTTTATTAGCATGAACTTTATGACTACTGAGATTGTTGTATGATAAACGAAGAATGTTCAAGTGTCTGGTTTTATAAGATAATAATTGCTGTATACCTTTAAACCGTTTATGAAATATAAAATTACTTTATTTATTGATACAAAGATTGATTTTTTTAGTTGCCCTGTATGTTTTTGTCTGTTTGTTTATCACAGTGAAATTCCTTCTAATTTACTGGACTGATTAGATTAATTTTTGTGTCACAAACACTGACGTGTAACGTAAATAAACAAATTTTGGATATGGGTATCCCACTTTTTTTAATGTCTACTAATAAATTCTGTATCTGTATCTGTAGAGTAGAGAGGGTGAGTGTGTAGGCTCACAGCACTTAGGCCACATGTGACCCATTGTACATCCTCCCGAGGAGTTGTCCTCCTAGGTCATTGTCCATCCTGTCCTT
>CAJUYI010002097.1:10539-37040 GCA_910591695.1 Galerucella pusilla
TACTATGGATCTACATCAAGTAAAAGCCTCATCTATTCAATTCAATGAATTATTCATTGAAATTTATCAATAATTATGATTTTTTGTTACATACAACGTTTATTGCTTTCACATAATAGGTCAATAATAATAGTTTACAATAAATATTACCAGATAACTCTGTTTTTATAAACTTTGGGTATAGGGAATGCTTGTATGGTGGTGTCCTTGTGTCAGCCTCCATTTGAGTTGGTATTGCTTAACTAGCCAGTTCCCGACTTCTTTTCTTATGTAATTCCACAAAACGGTTCCGGACCAGTGAAGGCTCCCTTAGAACCTTCTCCAGCTAGCTGGTCTGTCATTTCATTCCCTGCAATCCCGTAATGTGCCGGCACCCATATTAAAGACACTTTGTTGTCTCTTACCAGCATGTTAAAAGATTCTTCATAGTTTTTTACCAGTTTAGACCTAGTTGTTGGATTGCTGATAGCTTCAAACAGAACCTGGCTGTCAGTGAAGATTTTAAGTGGAATTGAAATTAATGTCAAGCTATTCATCTTAATTAGACACCCGGTATAGTAACCAACCTGTTCAATGTACTTACTTTATGTAATTCCACCTCTAACGAAAAAAAAAATGCTTCTATTTCTCGAAAGAATATTGTGAATGATGGCTTTTCTTTATCGCATTTTCCATTTACGAAATTCTCCCGTCAGCAGGCAGCTCTCGTTGTGTCAGCCTGTTTGGAACATCTGTGTTTACAAAAACTTCAAACGCAGACCGTTGCTTTTATTGAAAAGACGTTATACAATACGACAGTCGGATAGAGCGGACTAGAAAAGGTCAAAAAGGGTTATACCTACACAGGATTTTTTATACAACAAGCACTAATTTTAATTATATATCTCCAAACAAGTTACGCCATCTAATGATTCTTCATTGAACTAATGGACTGAAAAAGGATCCCTGTATAATTGGGAGTGTTTATTTTATATTCAAAATACAAAAGGGCAATTCGCAAGTGCTTAACAAGCCTTTTTCGTCCTTATCCATTGAGCTTATCTATACGTCTTCATGTTTCCTGATATAAGAAACATGAAATCTTCTACTAGCTTTGTCTGTGCGAGGTAGGTACTTTTTATGATGAGACGTAAAAAAACACATTTTATCTCGTGTCTTACGTGTATAAGATTGTCTCATGTAATCTTTGCTTGACGAGCGATTAGTCCAGTAAATGAAGGGACAAAGCTCCTGAAAAGTCCCTGAAGACTTCACTTTGGGCTCAATTTGCAGGTCACGGCAGGTGTTTTTAAACGAGTTTACGGAAGAGGGGGAAAATGGCCCCCTAAACCCTGGAAAACGGGATTCTCGCTAAAATCTGGATCAATATGCGAATTAGAGAATTTTTTTCTTCATAAAAAATGAAGATCGTCTTATTATCTACAGAAATGGTCCCTATCATTTTTTTCGAAAACTCGATAGTTATCGAGATAATGAGACCTAAAAGTCTCCCAATTTCAGCTGCTGCTCTGTCTGTGGGAATAGAGTACACGCATATTTCATATTTTGCTTGGATATTAATTTATAATAGTAAATATGATATCAAAAATTACGAATAATAGGAAATAAACCAGTTTCCATTGGAAATTACTCCCAAATTTTAAAATAAAATTCAAATTTCGATGCACTTTCCGACCACAACCCGAGGATTTCCGCACGCCACCGATGATACGTGTGATGTCATATCTCTTGTGTTTACTTATGTCAATATGGCCGGTATTGCATAAGGTTATGTATAGTTGTGTGTTTATATTGTATTTTAATCAACTATTAATTGCTTCACGACGTAAAAATATCATTTATAAGTTTGTATGAGACCATTAAGTGTTTGTGTGTGCTTTTTTTCATTTCTAAAAGTCAACGTAAAGTGGAAAGTGGACATAAATATTCGATATTTCCGAGGATATTTTAAAACTTTTGGAAGAATATATTTTATTTACTAGTTTAGTGTTCAGTGACGATTCTTTCATATTTTGTGAGTAAAGATATGGCTAGCGAAGGTTTTGTAAAAGCACAAACTGATAACTAGCCCACAGTAGACTCATTTATGCTGCTTGAAATCATGAAGTCAAACAGCTGCTTCAATGAAGATGATATAAGAGGATTTAAAGCATTATCATAAGTACGATTTAAACTGTGTTTTATTTATATCATATATACCAACAATATTTTGATGTGTGGTCGTAAGAAAATGATGTTTTTATGGTTGATTCCTAGACATATAGGTACATAACCTCAAACTATTTAAGAATAAAAATTACCAGCATAGAAGTAGGTACTTACATTAAAATGGTCTTCACAAAACAAAAGTAATGCCATTCTCTTAAGTGTATTTTTGCTTGCGCCACCAGGTGAAGTAACAAATATTTTGTCTGGAGTTTTAATAGACGTTGATTTACACTCTGTAACAATGCAATACTTGGAATACAAAGTTTCTTTTCGGCTTTATCCATTTTTAAAGCACTCAGAAACAAATTAGGTCACAAGAACTCAGAGCGTGATACACGAATAAGAACGTTAACAAATGACGTCACACCATGGGGCAGCCATCTTTATGACGTAAAGCGCGTTTTGGCGGACTTTCAAATTTTATTATTTTCAAAGTCGTTTTAAAAGTGAAGTTTATATTTTTTTGAAAAAAATAGGCATGCAAGGTGTTAGAGGAGACCTGATAAAGCGTCAATTCCCACCAATAGCAAAATTTATGCTTGTACCCTATTGTTCCATTACTCGTCAAAATATTGACATATCCCGATGATTCAAAGTTCATCGCAATGGGAAGAACCTTAGCTCATTCCATGTGACTTGCAGTTCGTTTGTACTTGACAAAAATATTAAAAAAAGTTTTTTTCCACAAGATTTTCGAACTATTTCATCAATTTGTTCATATTTTTTTTAAAAATAGTCTTTTATCCTAGTTTTTTTTTAATAATGGAACCTTTTAGGAGGTCTTGAATGATCTCAGAGAATTTTTTTGAATATTCATTTTGCGTTTTGATCAAAAATTGATTTGTTTGTTTACATTTTTCAGCCGTTATCGGAGTTCTGTACAATCTTTATAACAAGCGCGATTTAAAAATGTATCATCCTATATATTGCTTTTCAATGCACATCATTTTAAAGCTTAGTGTCCAGTTTTCAAATAAACTTTTTGATTTTTAATAAAATCCAATCATTCTCCAGGAATCAGGGAAATTGAGCACACCGGTGAAAACCGGACTTTTTTCTTAAATAAATAAATAAACAAATCAATTTCTCATCAAAACGTAAGAAAGATATTAAAAAAAAATTTCTGAGATCATTCAAGACCTTCTAAGGTTCCGTTATAAAAAAAATTAGGATAAAAGACTATTTTAAAAAATATATGAACAAATTAATGAAATAGCCTCAAAATCTTGTGGAAAAAAACTTTGACCGCTTTTTTAAATATTTTTGTCAAGTACAAACAAGCTGCAAGTCACATGGAATGATAGTTACGAGTCTTCCCATTGTGATGAACTTTAAATCATCGGAAAATGTCAATTTTTTGCCGAGTTATGGAACAATTCGTCCACCTGCTTACAAGTTAATGCATAGACAGCAGCAGCAGCTAAAATGAGGAGACTTTAAGGTCTCATTATCTCGATAACTATCGAATTTTCGAAAAAAAAAAGATAGGAAGCCTTTTTATAGAAAATTAGACGATCTTCATTTTTTTCCCAAAGAAAAATTCTCTAATTCGCATATTTAGCCAGATATTAGCGAGAAACCCGTTTTCCAAGGTTTGGGGGGCCATTTCCCCCCCTTTTGTATACTCAATCGTGGTAAGTTTTTTCTCGTTTGGAAACACCTACCGTGACCCACAAATTGAGCCCAAAGTGAAGTCTTCAGCGACTTTTCAGGAGCTTTCGATATCTTCAGGTGTTCAGCTACTGGACTAGATGGCGATATCGACTTTTCAAATGACCAATGACGTTTTGCAATATGAAATTCGAAAAAAAATATATGAAAGACCATACATTTTAGCAATAGTAGCATTTGGTGAAGGTATAGAGGGTATAAATAAATTCAAATCTCTGCTGTTGAAAACACTAGCAACGTTTCTAGGTGAAATATAGCTGATATTACCATGTAGTGGAGTTAAATAAATTTTTAGTTTGAAACTTAATGAAATTTTACATGGAATTCATGGGTTATACTTATTTTTCCATATTTTGTAAGGTGAAAACATGGCTTTTGAAAACTACTGATACATATACAGGGAGTCCCTGGAGCTCGTACCAAAACCTGGGAGGTGATAGAAAGGCTAAAAATAATGATGGTATTCCATATAAAATTTTTTCTTTGCGCCCTTCATTAACGAACTATAGGGCTCTAAAGTGGGGAATGAAAAATGGTTTTTCATTTACAATTATCAAATGGCTGATTGGATATTGGTAATATTTTAACCCTGTTGAAAAAATTCGCGAAGCAGCCCGAGCGAAGTCGACATACGACGATGGACATTTAAATGGGTATACCTACCCATCTCTCCCTCTTTTTACTGTTCTCTGTCAAGCTTTCGTATCTGTTCTCTTCATAATCTGTGCTATTTGTGGTTTTCGGTATAGTTATGCCCATGAGAACTTTTGTTGGCCACGTCAGAACGTACATGATACCAAAATTTCATTCATTTTGATGAGGACCCGTCATATTTTGTATTTATATTGAAATCCAATACAAAGCTTTATTTTTTTGTACCTAATAACAAAATTTCAAGCGAATATAAACGATAATGTTCTTATACTAGGACCTAAATGTCAGCTTCCGCGATCGTATCTTTTCATTTTAATTTAATATCCAATGTAATTCTGTGGGAATCATCCGCGAAAAATGTTTAATAACCGTCTAAGCCCTAAAATACTCGTCTGAGGGAGAGTATGATGAGATATTTTAAATTGGAACACGACACTGCTCCACTTGATCTGATCAAAAAAAATTTCACACGCATACACAAAAGAATGTGGGTGTTATTATAAATCGATATATAAAGGTTGTCCCAAGCTCTATATAATATTAAACAACATAATGAATGATGAAGTATTTTTTTTTTATTTCAGGTGAGTGCTTGGGTGACACAATTGATAATCACTCAACCAACTCACGATGCCCGCCGAGCAGTCCTTTCTTGTGTACTTCGCGTCGCCTTATGCTCATGGAATATCGGTAACTTCAACGGAGCCATGGAAATCATTGCTGGACTCAAGTAAGTACCAAAAATAGTAAATTTTTGTAAATTTTCTTTTTTTTTTTTCTTTTTTCTTTTTTCTGGCAGGATGTAACTTTTAGGACAGACGATAGGGGTAACAATTTCAAGTAATTAGCAATACGGCTGATTTTTTTTCATAAGCACCTTAAAGTATGTAGATTGATATAAAAAAAGTGTACCAGTCTATCGATTTCCCAAATTGGAAAAAAAATAAAAAAACTTTTTTTTTCGAAATTCTTTTAATATTTTGCGCTGGGAAGGAGGTAGAGCAAAACAAAAAATACCAACGTGTAGGGGGACTGTTTTGCAACAAAAAAGGTCTCTTGCGTTTCTTTCGTCCGAGCAATGGTTTGTCCGGAAAAAATTCGGTAAACTAGGTATGTGTTCCGCATCCGCGCGACTCTATTTTCTGAAGCGCGACGGAGTACATTATAAACTATTGTACAGTTATAATGTAGATAAAATAATTGTAATACGGCGTTTTGGAGAGGAAAGTGCCAACTTTAAGATAGCATTTTTTTGTCATAGCACATAATCATTTTTAGCAAATTACTGATATATATTCATATATTCTAATCAAAAACCAAGTATCTCAATAAAAAAGGTAGAACGTGTCGCAGGACACACGGTAGGAACTTTAGTTCCTTTTAAGCAAAAATCATGTAATACATCTGACGTTATAGATAAAAAATTTGCATATTCCTCGATGGTCGAGTAGTAAGCAAACCAGACTCTCACGCGGTAGACCCGGGTTCGATTCCCCGTGAAGAGAGTTAAGGTTGTAAATGATAAACAAAAGGTAATAAATTAATTTTTACATATTTTTATTGGAAAGAGGTGTGGAAAATATTATCTTAAAATTATATATTAATCATCTTTTATACCTTTTCACTATATACCTACATTTTGTTCGTTGAATCTTTATATTACATAAGTATCAAATTTTATTTTGAAAAAATAAAGAAGATTCCTACCCGAATCTATAAAAAGTGCTATTTTCGCTTGGAATACAAAAAATCATTGAATCCAAAAATGTATGTGGATTAATTAATTTTGTGATTATATATTCTTGATCTTAGAAGTTTCCCCAACATTTCTACGCAAACCCCATTGAAATTTATCCAGTTTCATTGAAGTCACAGTACTTTTTGGAACTTTGGTTCTTTACGTCAGGTTATGTTTGAGCGACCGGGGGTCGCGACGCAAAAGATCTGACTGTTACGTTATGTTACATTGCTTCGTTATGTGCCTTGCTTGCGTGCGTGTGCTCTCTCCTGACTCTCTCTCTCGTTTACGAAGCAGCGATTCATATGCTTCGGCCGGGAATCGAACCCGGGCCGCCCGTGTGGAAGGCGAGCAATCTACCACTGAACCACCGATGCTATATTGAAATTCTATGCAAAGCTGGTATTCGCAATGCTGGTGATCTACTAGGATTTGTTCGGATAAATTTTTACTATTATTTCCATAATTTTTTTTGCGCGATTGATCTTTTTTGTTTATTTACAGCATCGGTTATCAGGACGGAGGTTGTTTTTACTGGTTTCTAAGTTTAACACGTCGATAAGTGATTTACTTACCTTTCAGACGTCGAAAAGTAATAAATAGCATAAAAACAATTTCACCAAAATGCAAAATATATTTCAAACTGATCGAGAAGTATAAATGTCACTTTAGACATTTCGTTCATATAATAGGTGATTGCTCCAAATACCTGGTATCAAGAAAACAAAATAAATCACCAGGCAATTTGAAAACTGTTTTGGGCGAGCAAATGGACGGAGAACTGATAGTTAAATTTCTTAAAGAAACCAGATTGTACCACCTCATATAATTATTTGTACATGTACTTTTTTTTGTCGCTAATAACCTCATTGGTTGGAGCGACGTTAAAGAACTGAAATAAAAAAAAATAAAAAAAAAATAAAAAAAAAACATTTCGTTCATTTCGAAAAAAATTTAAATTATTTCATTTGGAATTCATTTCAATACGATCGTGCAAAAAATGGTATAAGCATCTCGAACGTTAAGGGTAATTGTCCTGAATCAGCGTGAAATATTAAAGAATTTCAAAAAAAATTTCTAATTTGGGAAATCGATAGACCGGTAAACTTTTTTTATATTAATCTACATACTTCAAGGTAATTATAAAAAAAAAATCAGCCCTATTGCTACTTACTTGTACCTACTTTTGGTCTAAAATGACCCATACCGACTGGCCTATTTGGAGAATAAGGATTTAGATAAGGATAAATTATAAATAATAAAAATTCTAACGACACCCTGTATTGCAAATTCAAGCTTTAGTAGTTATAAAACATTGTTCTTGAACAAATTTTTCCATGTCCACGTAAAATTATGTAAAATAAGACACAGTCTTACAAAAATTCAAAAATTTCGCTCATGTTTTGCAACTTAAAGAAGGCCATTGACCGTCAAGCCCGGTAGCATTCGGAGCGAACGTGAGGGAAATTTTAATTTGCTATTTCAAAGAATTTTCACATTTTCAGGTCCTTCAGGAATATTTTTAGATTCCAATCTCTGGTAGGCACGTGTTAACTTTCAAATAGTGTATCAAGAACTTAAAAAGTTTGGTTCTCAGAAGCTTCTTTAGTCTCAATAAGGGATCGCATCTTTTTAAAAGAAGCGAAAAAAAAAATTTTTGGCTGCGCTAGAAAGTTTTTGATTAAATTAACTAGATCCTTTGAAAATTTTTGTTTGTATAGTTGTTACAGTTCATATAAAACCCTTCTTGGTGTGCGTCATCGATTGTTAATGTCCTTCTAACATATTACGTTGAAAGAAATGTGAAAAAAGGCAGGTCTTTGATTAGTCCTAATAAAAATATCACAATAATGAACCGTTTAAATGTATTACAAACGTTAATCCTGTTTAGAATACGCGCAAGCGCGACCTATAAATCGGGAGAAATTACAGCATTCAAAATAGGATGCAGACGTAGCTTTGGTATTGGCAATGTGTCTTACGAAGGTGCTCATAACTCGACTAATTCATAGATGGAACGTTCTAGCGACCAGCAATAGATTCACGGGAAAATTTAACTTGTTTTATAGATCGTTTAATAACCAGGAAAAGTAATTTGAAAAGCCTTACTCGCACCACTAAAAGTATTCAACAGTCGTGTCCCAAATCTATTAAATATGCCTTGATTGATGAAGAAATCAGCCACGCATAGTCATAAGTCGATTTCTTGTCTGTCTAGTAGATTATTTAGTTGTTAACCAGACGGGTATTCTGTCACATGTAAAACTTTGTCTGTTTCGTATAGATTGGAACATACAGAACACTCTAATAGAGCTGTTTTTAATTAGCAAATAACTGAATGCAATAAAAACAATAAAAAGGAAGTCAATGAGTTAGTTTTTTTAAATTATTTCTTAATTTTCACTATACTTTCACAAAACCTATTCTTTTATATATTTTTTTAACCTTCGATAGCTTATAACCTCCATAGACTTTTGACGATATCTTTCCAAATATGTAAAAATACAATGCATATAATAAACAAATAGTACATGTATTCGAAGGATTACACAGTTGAATTTAATTTGTTCCAAAGCTTGCAAAATTTTATACAATATAGATAACTCATTTTTGTTCTTCGAACAGCATTTTTAATTCACTTATCACAATTTTTCAAAAGTCTTGGTATTCCACTAATATTTGCTGTACTGTATCTTGTTCCTCTATCTCGGTATTCCTTTAATAGTTATTGAACCGTTGACTCTATTACACCTATAAGGAAACATAGGGAGTCCCGTCAGTACTAAAATTTCTAATTTAGTGTTATCTATGATCTATGTCTATGATCCTAACCTGACAACTGCCTGACGTGTATCGTGAGTTGGTCCAGTTTTCGTTTTTAAAAACTATTTTGCTTATTTGTGTGTGTGTTGAGTATTCGTAGTTGGTTTTTATTGTTTATAGTGGGACTTTTATTTTAAGAGACGATGTCGGTAAGCTCTATCTTCATAAAAAACATGTGTCGTTAAATGGAAAGTGACAGAACAAGTTATTCTTCCACACAGCTTTGAACTTCCCAACATTGTTGTTGAATTCGTAACATTTATTTTTCTTCATGTTTGTCATTGAAATATGTAAAAAAACGTTCCATCCATCGTATACTTTTTTTATTTAATAAAATATATAAGATTATTGCCTCAGTTTTCGCACTTCAGGCATTATATGGTCCATTTTTTTACATTTCATTTAATTTTACTTGACTATTTGCTTGTTATTATTGTAATATCAATCTAATGTTGAGAAACTTTAGATGAAATATCAAAGAATGGACCATAAATGTCATTTTGCAATAAAAGTTAAATTACTCTCAAGGTGGCGCCACCCGTACAAGTAGAGGGCGCCACGGGTCAGTTTCCCATTATAATTATTTTTTTATCTATGATTTAGACTTCGTTTCTCGTTGATGTTGCTATGGTAACTTTAAAAAACGCGCGTGTTTCAAATTTCGATAGGTAAAATGGTTCACCAATGAAAAAAATGTATTTTTAACATAAAAAATTGAAAGATCTTACCATTGATACCGATTTTATTGATCCTCTTTAAATATTTTTATATTTTGGGACACTAAAGGTTCAATTTATTGTAGTTTTTTAAGCGTAGAATCAAATATTTCATACAGTTTTCACTCAATTTGTCATGTCACCGTAAATAATAGCGAACATTAGCCTGAATTTTCCCATTTCATCGATTATTTCATTACTGATAAATGAATACGCGCAAATGTGCCACCATTGTTGGAATTTAAATTGGTATCTGTTCTCTGGCATTATTTTTTTTATCTATCATCAATACAACCCAACATAAAAATGTTTATAAAAATTTTACGGCACTACATTTTTGTGACTAGATAACAAATATTTCATAGAAAAAATCTCGATATGACAGGAAAATTCATTTAAAATATGAAAAACGAATTGGAAGGAGCAACAAATCAATTTTTGATGGTTTTTAGAACATAGAGCTTGATAATTTTCATATTTATAATTGAGGGTGGTGAAACTGTAACTGGGAGAAATTGTGGTAAGAGTAGGGGTTTCTTTCGGCCTCCAGCAGATTAAACGGTTGTAGGCCGGCGGAAACTACTTGCTTTTGCTGCAAAAAACGACTTTGAGCAATGAAGAAAGAAAAAAATCAAAAATGGTTGAGGAGTAATAATGGAGGTATGAGGCACTACAAGCAGCATCTTCTTAATAGTCCAAGATCCCAGAGGAATAAGACATTAATAATTTTCAAATAGATGGAATGTTAGGTTCTCAGTAGCATCTCGTGTGCTTTGAATACCTGTGTGTTTGTGGAGCTAGCCTAAGGGCACCTGGGCAAGTATCAGGTGAGAAAAGTAACTAAAAATAAGAGTAACTTTACTTAAATTTGTATGATTTGTAGAATAATATTCTAAAGTAGTATCATAAGTGTCAGATACTTTCCATGGACCAAAACTTTTGTCAGACGCTTTAAAGCTCCCCCCAAAAAATATATAAACTTTCTTTATTTTTACATGTCTGACTTCCAAATATGTTATCAAGGCAACTATTACTAAGTTATATTTCGTTAGTCAGACCAATTGTAATGACTGAACAGCCCCTAAACATAAAAATTATCAGCCGGGAGTATGAGTGCGTTTCAGATCGAGTGAGACGTCTATAGTAACTCGGTTCCCCTTCTTTTATGTATATTAACTCACAATGTCTCAGTCTAATGTGTCTAATTTTCTGCACGACAACAAAACAAAACACGCCTGCCACACGTGAAGCATTCGCGCAACTGACTCGATGGTGTGGGTGCGATAGTTAGTAGACCGAATGAAACAGAAGATGGTCGAGTGCTGCGTTTCATACTTATAGTCTTAGAGAAATGAAGGCATTCCATATTAGGATACTATTCTATATTTGGTGACTTTCCTCTAACTTAAAAATAGTTTATTCATTTTTTGTGGAGCTTTAAAGCGTCTGACAAAAGTTTTGGTCCATGGAAAGTGTCTGACACTTATGATACTACTCTAGAATATTATTCTACAAAACATATATGAAAAGTTACTCTTATTTCAAGTTGCCTTTCTCACCTTATACCTGCACAAACACACAAATATTCAAAGCACACGAGATGCTACTGAGAACCTAACATTTCATCTATTTGAAAATAAGTTGTCTTATAGCTCTGTGATCTTACTCTATAACGACTTGCCGGTATAGGAAGGACGAATGGAGGACAATAAAGGACGAGACGTAGATATTAATGAAGCTGTAGACGAATAATTAAAAATGAAAGACACAATTTTACTACTATATATTTAATAATTGCACACGACAACCCTATTTCTGCTTAAACAAACAAATAGATTTTTTTTGTGAGTGTCCCGTTTGCTTTCAAGGTCGAAATTGGTTTTTATGTGCCTTTTTTTGATAAATTTATTCAATTCTAGCGGCTAAAAATAGTTATTTGTTTCAGCAAACAAACATATAAAATTGAATTATTAAAATATTGAACGTAGGAAGTAATATGGTTATAAATAGTTTCTTAATTATTTTTCTGGAATAAAAGTAAGATTTATTTTAAAAAAAGCACCAAAGTGGGTGTAAATCAAACATCGAAGTATAGAAAAAATCCTCCTTAGACCGTGTTTTTCTCTCCAATTAATATTTAATTGAAAAGCGACAGGAAAATATAAAGAAAACTGAGGAAGGCACTCGATTTTTTCGATTAGATTTTGCTAAAAGGTTTATTAAATCTGCCTTTAGACCGCAAAGGGTTTATAACTTCACAGAATCCATTAGAAAAAGCTGAAAAAAAGTGGTATAGTCAAATACAGTCTTATCATTAGGGTCATACGATTCAACAAAGACATACTCACAGTTTTTGTTTTCTTCTATTGCGTTTAATCATAACTTCCAAATAATATCCGTAAGATGAATAAGACAGACTTGTGCAATTTCGACGGGAGAAAAAAGGATATGAGCGATTCTAAAAAGTCTTTCACCAGCAAAGTTTTTATTTAAATGTCAGTTATGTCACTTTGACAATTTATTCAAAGTGACGATATGAATAATAAGAAGCAATTTTCCGGTATTTCGCATCCTCAAGCAAAAAAAAATGGTACTTAATCTGATAGATTATTTCGAGAATGAATGAAAAAGTGGAAATTCGTCAACTAGTGTGCAAGAAACATCATTATTTTCTCCGGGTATATTTGTAATCTCACATTTTGGTAACCTCTGTAGAAACAACTCTGATGGGGGAGACGATGGCGGTACGTGCAACCAGGGGTTGTCCGCAGGGAGGAGTATTATCCCCGCTGCTGTGGAACCTGGTCATGGACGGGCTTATCAGAACCCTACACAGAGAAGGATTCAACACCATAAGATATGCAGACGACCTGGTAATTCTATCCCAAGGTAAATACAACAGAACAACCAGAGACAGACTCCAAATGGCTTTAAATGTAGTAACAGGCAGACTACGCATTAGCCCTTCAAAATCACAAATAATTGCGTTCACCAGAAGAAGGAAAAGGGAAGGACTTGGCCCTTTGGCGCTTCAAGGTGAACCAATACGATTGTCGGATGAAGTAAAATATCTTGGGGTTATCCTAAACCCAGGCTTAACTTGGACCGACACCTTCAGCACGTGATCAAGAAAGCTGAGGTGACCTTCATGGTTGCAGACACACTTACGGCACTAAATGGGGACTAAGACTCAGCATGGTACACTGGCTGTACAAAATGGTTGCATATGCATCTCTGGTATGGTGGCCAAAGATCAGACAATCCTCTGCTATGCTAAAACTAAGCAAGGTCCAAGGACTTGCATGTATTGGCATTACAGGGGCAATGAGGACTACTCCTACAGCGGCGCTGGAGACAATGCTAGACCTTCTTCCGCTAAATTGTGTCATAATGTGCGAAGCAAGGGCAGCACTTACCCGACTGGAAAAAGCATCAGACCATGACGTGGCACATGAGAGAGGACACACAGAGATAAGGCATGTGGATGATGACATTTTCAAAATGCCAACAGACCACATGACCACCAGATATATCTTTCGCAAGAACTTCGAGATTGTCATTAAAGATCGAAAGGAGCTTGAGGACGAGAACGCACCACCACTTAGTAGAGCGAATGAACTGATCTGGTATACAGACGGAACAAAAAATGAGCTCGGCACCAGAGCGGGCATATACAGCAAGACGAGCAAACATGAAGGAATCGTCTCGCTAGGAAAATACGCCTCTGTATTTGAAGCAGTGGTCTATGCAATACTTGCATGTGCAATGGTAAATAGTATGAGAGCCTACAACAACAGGCAGATCAGGATCTACAGTGACAGTCAAGCTGCCCTTAAAGCACTTCAGAGCTATAGGGTGACATCTCGGCTAGTATGGGAATGCGGCGAAAAACTTAGAAGACTGGCGACTCGGAACAGTGTAACACTGAAGTGGGTCCCAGGTCACAAAGGAATCGCAGGCAATGAAAAAGCTGACGATCTCGAAAGAGTAGGATCGTCAACTCTGATGAACGGACCGGAACCTGTTGTGGGCATCCCCAGATGCTTACGGGACACTTTCCCACAAAGGAGCACCTAAACAAAATAGGGCTGTATAACGGAGATCTTACATGCAGAAGATGCAAAAAGGATACCGAGACTGCTCTGCACATACTATGCAACTGTGAGTCGCTGGACCACAGAAGGCAGAATCCAAATGACTCGAGAAGACTTCTACAACCAACCAACAAAGAACCTGTATGAGCTAATACAGGGAACGGATTGGCTGAATAGGTTGTAGTCAGAACACTAGGAGTATCCACAATAAGCCCAGGAGGCTGAGGAGGTGCCGGCGAAGGGACGGCTCCTTTTGAAAAAAAAACCTTTTGATGTAATACATATGGTTTGTGACCTTGAATAAGCACGATAAGAGCGCTTTTTACTATAGCAATATCTTCAGTCGAAAAATAATTTAAATCCAATCACTACAAAGCCTATTTATATGTTACAATGAGCTCGGGTCAATACAAACTGGTTTTATTATGATTGTAGCTCTCTTTATTAAGAGATAGTTTTGTTGGTTGCATAACTAAGGGTGTGAAGTACGCGTTTTAGAATTTAGAATGTAACCCATCGTAGTTAATAAGAAAAAAGTCCTACAATATCTCAGTTTGGACAGAAACCCGAAATTGGTTATTGAGTTCACTATTTTATCGAGTGCCGGAAAGCGGTGAACTTATTTTGACACTTTCCCGTTTTCCACAAATTGTCTTGACAAACTTTTGTTATTTTTCGGTGTCAGATATAATTGGATATGTTGTTCGAAACGTAGTCGAATAACAAAAGATAAAAAATATATGAGGGTTTATGATATATTTCAACATTTTAAAGTAGTAACTATTTTAAAATGTTACTGGAAAGTTTGAAATCATATTCTTTGTGGTCTAGAGTCTATCTATTTGTTTCGCGATGCTGGCACGCTCATAATGTCAAATAATGTTTACAAAATCGTGACGTCACTTGCTTCTGATCGGCGTTTGAGCTTAGATGACGGGTTGGTAGTTTATTTTATTTATAAATCTATTAAAATCAATATAATAGAGAGCATGTAGAGGAAAGTCACCAAATATGGAATACCATTTTGTTTTTGGGATATAAAAAGAAACTTCATATAAATTAAATCAGTTTAATGTTTTTACTAATCAGTCACACATTTATATGTAGTAATTAACAGCCTTTAATCAAATATATTAGTTATCAAATTAAAATCTAACACAAAAAACAAAATCACAAATGAGTAACCAAATATGGAATAGGTATCCATATATGGAATATAAGCATAAATCAACATAACAATAACAAAAATGAACATTAATATCTTTGACATCAATTAAATAAATATAATATATTGCGATAACTGAAAAAAGTTACATAATTACTTGCAAACGTCACAGATCCAAGTATCAAACTCTGGACCAGCACAATCATAATGTGCCCAGAGCCCACACATCAAGCATTTAATTTAATATTCCATAAGTAGACACGATGACTGTCCATATTTTGATTCTTATACTAGTTCAAACTCTTCCAAATATTTTTTAAAGTCACAATATTTTAATGACAAAAGATCACAAAATGGTGAAATAAACATAATACCGATATACTAAATAGTATAACACTTACGTAAACAAACATAACAGCTGGTAATACTAATTTATTACTTACCTTTAAAATTTTGTACACGACAACAAAACAAAACACGCCTGCCACACGTGAAGCATTCGCGCAACTGACTCGATGGTGTGGGTGCGATAGTTAGTAGACCGAATGAAACAGAAGATGGTCGAGTGTTGCGTTTCATACTTATAGTCTTAGAGAAATGAAGGCAATCCATATTAGGATACTTTTCCATATTTCATATAAGTGATGCTGGAAACACCTCCATACTATGGGGCTAGTGGACACACCTCTATGCAGGATGTGTGAACAGGAAGATGAAACTGTCAGGCATGTCTTATGCGAGTGTTCGGAGTTACCGTCGATAAGAGAGTGTGTTTTCGGTGAGTCTACTGATGCCTACACCTACCGATATAAAGGAGATGTCTCCCAGTGATCTGTCCACCTTCCTGGGAAGGACAGGATGGACGATGACCTAGGAGGACAACTCCTCGGGAGGATGTACAATGGGTCACATGTGGCCTAAGTGCTGTGAGCCTACACTCACCGTCCATACTCTACAGAAACACAGAAGTGATGCATCTTGAATTTTTGTTATTTTTCCGGAAAAATATGTTGAAAAGAAAACTCAATTAGGTATTGTATGGAACTAATTATAACAAACAGTGTCCAACAATACCTAGTTCTATTAAACAACGAATCAAATTCCAAATCACATCATAAATAACAATGAAATATCCAATTTTATCACAAATGTATTTCCACGATATTTGATTAAAATTTCCCAATAAAATCACAAAAAAATAGTAATTTTATCACATGCTTGATGTCACATTTTTCGCAAAAAACTTTTTACGTCCCTTTTAATGTCTGCTAACAGACGACACATTTCAGATGTTTAGAAAACTTTTTGTGTGTAATGTTAGGAAGTAATGGCGTCGTAAAAAAATTCATATTTTCGGATGTAGGGGGCGTTAAGATGTAATTTTCTAGTTATATGAATGTTACATTTCAGCCAAAATGGTTGGCGAAGTTTTTTATACCATCATCAAATGTATAATTTAACCCCAATAGTTAGGGAGACGAATAGGGGATTTTTCGGGAATAATCGAGCGTGGCAGTTGAAGATATGAGAGATACCTTTAGACCTAAAGGCGGCGCCAGACATGCGGCATTCGGCGAGTACCGAGCGACTGCTCGCAGAGTGGCAAGTAGTTGAGTTACTCGGCAAGGTGTGCGCGGAGTAATCACCAAATGACAAGCACCTAAACCAGATATTCGCCATATGTGGATGCGGATTCACAGCTTTATACGGCCAATACTCGTTTCCTTTGATGTTGCTTAAAAAGACCGACAAACAACGGGAACTACGCGAGCACTGCACAAAGACTAAAATTGGTCATCGGCAAGTAGCGATGAACCCGTCCACACTACTTGCTACTTGGCGAGCAGTCGCTCGGTACTCGCCGAATGCCGCATGTCAGGCGTCGCCTTAATAGAACAACTTTGGAAAGTATTAGCACTATATGTAGTGGATAGACGATCAGATTAGTAAAAAAATCGATAGTCTGAAATACTCGATCTCGTCAGATTAAGATATCGGGGGTTGATTTTAGTGTTTAAATTTAACTAATTTGACGATAAGTCCTTGACGCCGCCGAGTTATAGGGTCGCGAACTTGTAAAAAAAAACGTTAATCCGGCATTCTCGAGCGCGATTTTTTTTTTTCATTTTGAAGAATATAAAACTTACTAAAAATACAAAATCTACCGGTTTCCGCATGACCGGATGTGTGGAGGAGCCATTTCGTCTCGCGAACGATACATTTTACAAAAAAGAAGTTTAAATAAAAAAAAAGGTAATTTTATTTTACACAAAAAAGGTCTCTTTGCATTTTTGTCCAAAGTTAAAACTTTTGGACTTAAAGCATCATGAAAACTCAAACTCCCGGTTTTTGAGTATATCCTTAAAACAGAGGGTGTTATGTAACTTTCATTATGTCTAAAATTTTTTTTTCTAAAGCTTCTCGACAATTTTCGTGGACTCAGAAAAAGTTACGCGTATCTGTATACAAAAGTATTATTAACATGGACAGTTTCATTTATTTATATTATTCAATGGCCTGTTGATCCTCAAATTGTTTTTTGGACGTACCGTAAGCAAAACGGAGTGAAGAATTGAAGCAAAAAAGAGGAATGTGCCATAAACATGTAATACAGACTGAGCGCTTCACAGAAATATGCCGTCCAGAAACAAAAAAACATTTTTCTTATTTTGACATATAAAGTGACACTTTTTAAAACTGATTGACATTATGAAACGTCTTACTTTTTGTAACTAGTTGCATAAAGTAAAATTTTATGCAATTGGTGACGAAAAATGTATTTCAAAATTAGTGACAAAAAGAATTATTCTATTTATTAAACTGTTATAATACAAGTTAAAAACATAAATTATAAATGAATCATTTATTATAAATATTGATAACACGGTTATTGCAATTATTCAAATTAATTTCCGACGACATATTTTTTTCATTGCTCGAACTTGCTGTTATTTGGAAAGCGGCGCACATTGCATTAGATGTTTCACCAAATATTTCTTGCGCTATAAGTTTTTTATTATTCATGGAATTTTCAACATATCCCTCCGCAACAGAGGTAGATTTCCAACCTCCATGCCTCTTTAATTTTAAAATATCAGCGCCACTGTCTGCTAGGAAAGTGGCAGAGCTTCTTTCTGAAGCAGTGGCCAGTATATAGAACAGGATTTGAAAGATCAAGAAATTGTGCAATAACTTTTGGCAGACTGCTAAATGTGTTAATTCCCACAGGATTTCTGGTACATTTTCCATTCGCATATTTTACAAAAAATCTGTTGTGTTTAAGAACCTGGGGATGCAACTTAATATATTTTCTTAATATTTCAACAATATTCGTATTTTCAATGTCTCCAGTGGTAATTGCAAACTGCCGTATAACTTTTGATTTTGAAGGTGGGATATCAACACGAAAATGGCTTCCTCCGTCTATAACATTTTCAACTGGAAGAAATGTTAATTCTGCTTTTCTGCATGCTCCTGCCATAACAGTTATCATTGCAACCTTAGCCATTAAGTATTCTTTGTCATCAGCTTCCACTAAAAATTTGGCAAAATCTTCTTTAATAAAAACTTTTGACTTTTTAGCACTGTACCCGTCCGCTTGCCTTTTAATATATGCTATCAAATTTGTATATTTTTTAATATCAATATTCCTTTTCAGATTTAGTTCAGACCTTAACATTGAGTAAAGTGTCCGTAATGTGGAAACTTTTAGATCTTTCTTACCCTCAAAATATGCAAGTAAAACTTTCTCATCAACATGTTTAATTTTCGTCTCATCACACCACGTAACAAATTTTTCGTATGCCAAATCATAAACTGCCTTTGACTTTTTGGGAATTACTGATAATAGAGCATTACCTGCTGCTTCTTTAATATCGCTTGGTAGCTCTTCAGAAATTGAATCACTCATTTTTTTAAAATAAAACTAAAAATATATCAATCTCGCTAAAAACCTTCCGTCTAGACTTTTTTACAAAATGTCGAACTGACAACTAACATGAAGTAACTACAATGTTTCAGTGAATAATTACCCTCATCAGGCTATTTTATTTCAGATCGAACAAACTCAAACCGTTCTGGCTATCCATCACCGAAAAGGAAACGCTACCAGTACTGGACTTTCTATCGGCCGCCCTTCTTTCTGCTGAGTACGATCGTGCCTTAAACAGAGCGCTCGCTATGGCCGAGTGCCCTGTAGTACCCTTTTTCGGAGCCTTTCTCAGAGAATTGCGGGAGATACTCGCGGCTTCCGAAACTGTTGGAGTGGGAGGAGGTATACCCGGGGAACACGTTCCACCCACGGGAAAGTCCTCCAAAGCTTCGCAAGGACACAGGGACCAACATAATCAGCAGAGACAAGTGGTAGGTGAGACCAAATTCATTTTTTTTCGCTCACAATTGATATATTTTTGTTATAATCATTAATACACATAGATTCAAAAGTTTTGCATCACCCTAAATCTCCGAAAAAAAATGTGTTCATTATAAATGGATCAGAGATTAATCAAATAATTAGTTTCAATAAAAAAAAGTGTATATTTGTCAAAAAATTTTAATATCCAATAATAAACTTGCTTTAAACATAAAAAGTATTCTTAGAAATTAAATACAAATTGATTCTTTTTAAAGAAAAGGTTAAGTGAGAACCTGCATGAGTACTTTTAATAAAGAGTATTTCCACCTCTAGAATTTAAGCAAGCTTGAAGTCGCCTGCCCATGCTGTTTACCAAATTATTGATATTCTGTTGAGGAATATTTCTCCATTCTTCTTGGGCCGCATGAACAAGCTCTTGTACCCTCCTGAGTCGATTTCTGCGTGCTGCCACTGCCCTGGCAAGCATGTCCCAAGCATGTTCTATGGGATTCATGTCAGGAGATGGGGCAGTCCAGTTCAAACGATTGATCCCTTCAGTTTCAAGATACTCATTTACAGCTCTGGTCCGATGAGGTCGGGCGTTATCGTCCATAAAAACGAAGGAATTGCCAACAGCTGCGCGCCATAGTCTCACGTGAGGATGTAGAATCTCTCTGAGATACCTATCACCAGTCATCGTTCCCTCCACATGAATTAATTATGTGCGATCATTTAACATGATACCAGCCCAAAACATAGCACTTCCTCCTCTGAAGGGCAGCACGGGGCAGTCATGGGCAAGCTGAGCAACTCTCGTTGGATCCCGCCACACACGTATTCGATGGCTATCTTGTACCAAACAAATCCTTGTCTCGTCGGAAAAAACACCGAATTCCAAAATTCTTCAGGCAAGACCGCGTGTTCTTGAGCCCACTGTAGTCGGCGAACTCTGTGCTCAGGTTCTAGTCTGGGCACTCTTATTGGTCGGCGACACCTCAAACCTGTCGCAAGTATTCGTCTTCGTAATGTCGAGATCGATACTTGAACTCCCAACGCATGTCTCATATCTCTTTGGAGTGCTGGTATTGCCATGGTCGGGTTTCTTCGGATAGTTAAGTGGATATAGCGGTTCTGCCGCTGATTAGTAACACGCCTTCTACCGCTATTAGGTCTATCACGAAGAGAATTGGTCTGGAGATACCGGTTCCATACACGAGACACATCACTTTGCCTTTGAGAATGACCTTCTTCAACTAAAGCCACTATTCTTGCACGGTCAATCTCACTTATGACTTGACGATTCATGTTTGCACTTAAAATCGTAAAAATCAAATGTCTTGAATGTTAAAATGATCGCACTAAAAATGTTATCTTACAAAAAAAACTGTAAGCATCTGTATATTGCAAAAAATATGGAACATATTGAAATGGTAAACATTGATAAACAAGTCAACAAAAAAATGTTAGCACAAAAAAATTCCTTCGCATCCGAAGAAGGTGATGCAAAACCTTTGAATCTATGTGTAGTATAGCATGTTATAGAATAATAAACCTTAATATCATTAAACATCATTCAAGCATGGTTATGTAATATAAGTCGACCTCCATCTCCTTTGTGTGACTCGATTAAATCTTCGTTATTTTAAAAATAACTCCATTACCCACATAAATTGCCTGGTTTTACATGGAAATGTGCAATAGGCGAACAAAACAATGTGCTGCATTTCAGGGATTTTAAAATACAATTTACGTATTTCGAAAATTTTAGTTTGAATTATTCAAAATTTCAGTCTGAGCCGTCTTTATTTATGAAATTCTGGTAGGCTGCCTTCCTAAAGTTGCTTTGCGGTTTTAAACTGAAATTTTAATGTATCGAAATGGGGTTTCTTTTGTACTTTCCACGGTAAAAAGACGACGGATACAATAAACCTACATGCTATCAATCAAAAATTCATGAATTTTCTTTTCACTACACATTCCACTCAATAGTGATTGATTATTTGGTAAATCCGGAAGAAAACTCTACCAAGACCGTTTACGCGCGGCTGTAGAAAAAATTGTGTGTTTTTCGAGCGTAAAGTAAAATTGCCGCTCCTTGTCATGTGGTAACATTCTTAGCCACCGGATGACGGAGCACGCGCTACGTTCTAGCTCGACATGTCGTTTGTCCGGATAAATAGAGAACTTCAGTCTAAGGTCAGTGTGGCCAACAAAAGTGGTTTTTTCTGACAAGAATGACAGTTAAGGTTTACCCATTCAAAACATAAGATTTTTGCATGTTTTTTATCATTGCGGACATCTATATTGCTCTATTAAAATTATGAATGACTTTTTAGCTGAATACTCAACATATCGGTGGCCAATAATTCTAGGAACTTTTGGCTACTCACCATTTTATTTCTGTTATCTGTCACTAGTTATGTCAAATGTCAGTTATATTTATTTTTGTTGGTATTCGTTCAATTGTGTATGTCCATTTTCGATCAGATTTTTGTATTATAGTTAGTTGTATCTCTATTCTTCTAATTACTTTTTCCACTGACATCTGACATAACTAGTGACAGATATAACAGAAATGAAATGGTGACATGCCAAGAGTTCCTAGAATTATTGGCCACAGATATGTTGAGTATTCAGCTAAAGAGTCATTTTAAATCTCAAGATATTCGCTTCGGGAGTGTGAAAAAAAACCACTTTTTATTGGCCACACTGACCTTAGACTAAACTCCTCTATTTGGGAGCTCGGAATCTCGTTTATCGACAGATTTGCCGTTCCGTGACGTACCGGACAAGTGTGCGACTACTTTTATAATAGAATATAACAGAATAGTCGTGTGAGATGAGGTTTTAAAAGTGACATGGATCTTGTGAATATAATGGAAAAAATATAAAGGACGTCTGTAATTTATTAGGGTTTTTTTGATGCAAAGTAATTCACCTTTTTTTTTGATGGTCGAAAAATTTTTTCCGTCTCGTTAGAATAGAATACGGTGCTCTAGAGGACCGTTCGCCGGATATATACTAAACTCTCCTTTCTCTCGTCTTTATACAGGGTGGTCTTTACACAATTACATGTTGAGGGCAACCGATAGGAACCTATTAGTTCGTGGTTGGTTGTGACGGAGCAGCCAACACCAAAAGAAGTTTTTGAGGCGTCTGTGGAGAAAACTACATCATATGGTGTTTTTTCTAATATTTCCAACAATGCTTTTTTTATAAGTATGTTGGGCGATTCATGTTTATTGAACATGGTAAGGGAGGTATTGAATAGAGGAAGTTGTTTAGTCCAAGGAGGGATATGAGGTTGGGGGAGCGGAGTGGTCATTGAAAGGTCGGTATTATCAAGTAATGGGAAAAGAAGATGGGCAATAGATTTTACGCTACGTTTGGAAGTAGTGTTGGAAGGATGATGTTGAGATATTGATGTAAACAAAGGGTAAACAGGGTTAGAAGATGTTGATGCAGCTTATGAAAGGAGGAGGGATTGACGTCTTAGGAACAGGGGTGGCTCATTTGCTTCACAGTATAGACTAGCAGCTGGACTAGAACGGAAAGCACCGAGAGAGAGTCGAAGGGCTGTATTGTGAATAGAGTTCAGTGAGTCGATGGTGGATTTGGAGGCTGACATGTAAATAAAGCTGCCTTAGTCTAGTTTAGAACGGATAAGGGATCTGTAAACTCTTAATAAGGTATTTTCGTCGGATCCCCGGTGATAGTGGCAGAGAGCTTTGATGATATTAAGTATTTTAAAACAAATGCCTTTGAGTGTGTTGATATGAAGTTTCCAATTAAGCCGAGAGTCGAAAGTTAATCCAAGAATTTTGTAATGATTAACAGCAGGTAACAGGGAGTTATTAAAGAAGATTAGCGGTGTACCGGATGGGGATCTTCTGCTAAACTTCGATTTACTTGGAGATAAGGAGAGATGTAGGTTGTTGGCTCTATCTTACAGCAAATTTACTGCGTTTTGTAGAAGTTTGCAGATGGTGGAAACAGATTTTCCATGGCAGTAGACAATTAAATCATCAGCATATTGAACATATTTGATGGGAGTAGGGAAGTTGGCGCATAAGTAGTTTATTGAAAGGATGAATAGGGTTGGGACTTAATACAGATCCCTTAGGGACACCATCATTTTGGGTGTGAGGCTGGGAAAGTTTACCATTTGCAGAGACCCTGAATGACCTTGCAGTTGAAAAGTTTTGTATGAAAAAGAGAATGTTGCCATCTAGTATACTTGTACCTTTTATTTGTTGTAATTATGTGGCTTTAATTATTTTTTACAAAAGAAGTGCTAATGTAAAAGGCAAAAAAGTTTGGCGTATATGTATGCCGTATACGTGGCCTATGTGGCGCCCTCTACAAAATAATAGGTACAAAATTATGATTTCTCATATCAAAAAACCCCCAACCTCAAATTTTTGTGTATATACGTCAAAAATCGTTAGAATTATTGTAAAAAACGAAAATTAAAATTTCATGTTCAACACCCTGTATCTCTCTTAATATTAACATTTTATTGAGGCTAATTGGTTTGAATCTCAATATTTTGAAGTGAAGATTGTACTGTACTTCTATGTACAATTATTTTAAGGACCACCCTGTATAAGAAGGGAAATATATCAAGTCAGGGTGGTTTGCTTTGGAGAAAAGGAAAATGTCCATGCTCGATTTTAATAGAATGTCTCTTGGATGGAAGAAAATCCTTACCAAGCGCTTCATTTAACTGATGGAACTATAAACATTGTGTAATGAACCAAAAACAATATCTTCAAATTTTTCAATTTCCCAGTCTTTAAAAATGTGTTTGTCACAAAGTTGCCATTTTTGCTTTGTGTACAAACTTTACTGCGCCATGTGAAAAGGTATTAGCAATAAGTCTACCTACAATTAGCGGTTTGTAGAACTATTCACTTCAATAAATCAGTATACGTTGAAAACGCTCCTTCCTTTTAGAAAGGAATTCGCTCCGCTTTAAACGAGATTACAACTAATTTGCTCCAGATCGCAATGGCGAACCCCCTTCCTCTCGAAATAGGTCACGCTCTGGGTCGTATTTAACTTACGTGTGAAATAAGTTGACGTTTCTATGTTGCGTTGCATACTAAGTACGTTTCACTATGTGTGTATATCGAAAGAATGGGAAAACGTTCTATTTATTATGTAATAGGTGGAGAGAATTTACGATCTTTTGCGAAAAGCACGTTTGTTACTGTCATTTAGACTTCTTTTTCAGCCTATCGATGTTACTCGGTGGATGACGAGTTTTTCCAACTCCCCCAGGTCCATTTTTACCTTTTGTCTTTTGGAGTTTCCGTGCGGAAATCTACGATATCGCTACGTGTTTGAAAATGAATATCGAAAGGGGAAAGAGGCTAAAAGATTCTTAAACTCTCAGATAGTCGGGAAGCATTGAAAACTTCACATCTAGTGTTTTGATAAATATTGTTCATTCCTGTAGAAAAATGAAAGTCGCAGAGGATTCTAGTACGCCCGTGTGTTTTATTTGTGATCAAGCTCTGACTGAAGACGTTACAACGGTTACCCGAGGACTAGAAACGTCAGTTTTTAAGTTTCAGAAAACTGCGAACTTTTTAACCACCATTTTTGCAAAAAATATTGGTGTAACGAAAAGAATCGTGGGTACAACTTTTGTAGGTAATGAACTTTTCAATTTTTGTCTGAACAAAAATTATCAAAATTCTCGTAGCTCGGGAGATATCGGCGGAAAACGGATTTTCTGGATCTCTAGAGCCATTTTCCGACCCTCCCACAAATTTCAGGAACCTGACATTTTGGGGGTTAAATGTACCTACTATCACCTTCAATTTAAAAAAAAAAATTCTTGCTGGACCAGATGCCCATGTTGACGGCATTTTTCGCCTTCATTTACTGGACTACTAGATAAAATATTTTTTCAAAAGAAACCTAGTAGAATGAGAAGAGCAACTGGACTCTTCACTCAAACGATACAAGCACAAGAACAAAAAGGCTGAGGTATCGAGGACTTAAATCATCTGTGGTGCCAACCAATCATGGGCTATGTTTCTTTTAGGTCGATTGTAAGAAAATCAACTGATTCAAAAATGTTTTCTAATAATCCGGAGTCAATCTCTCGTATAACATAATTTCTTTCTTACAGTTCATATCAGATTATAATGGAGAAGACCATCACTTCACAACCATTGGTCCTGGGGGCCTAATCAATTTAGAAAAAATATACCGCACGCAAGCGGTCATGGACCATATATCTTTGTGCCATCAACATTATCATAGTAGAAATCGTCTTTCGCCCACTTTCAACCTCATCAATTATCTTAAGTGAGTAGCATTTTCGCTCTTTTATTATTTTTTTGGTCACAGCTAAAGATCTACTAAAACTATTATTAGATGTGAAGCTACTGGATGCACACAAGACCGGAAAGCATTTCCTTTTGAATGTGTAACAAAGTTTTACGATAAAATAAACCGAGAATTAGGAAGATCGAGCACCAAGTAAATGGAGAAGTTTGTAAAAGTTTGTGCTTGAACTACGTCAAAGTCGGAAACAAAAGTCTTTTAAGGTTAGGACGCAGAGAAGGGTGAAGCCAAAACGGCCTCTGTAACATCCAGCGTGTTTATAGATTCATATTTGTTCTGCGTTTTGGGTTTTATTAACTCGTGACCAAATTGGCGCCCAACGTGGGTCAAAAATACAAGATGGAAGTGACCGCTCGTAGAAAGGGGGGATTTGGAAATTAGTAATACATATTCTTGCTTAGCTGACGTGAACGCGAGAGATCGTACGTCGACAAGTTGATTATTATACAGGGTGTAGTCGTGAAAATGTTCACATATCTTCGAAATTATTGGATGGTATTGAAGTTGTTCACAGCTATACCCTGTATAATCAGTTTGCTAATAATTCTATACCCCCTTTTCGACCCAAAAGTCTTACCTTTCGTATTATCGAATATATTATTATGTAAATAATATCGGTCCAAGAGGGTTTGGAATTTTAGAGCAGCCTCCCAATTAATAAACAGGGACTTAGATCCAAGGGTTGAAGGTTTTATGATTATTAGGACTCCACCGAACA
>CAJUYI010002098.1:0-17318 GCA_910591695.1 Galerucella pusilla
CCGCACTAGTGCGGGAAAGTGACACTTTCAAAGCTAAAATGCGTGCGCGAAAGTAGGTTAAAGCGCACGGTAGTAGAAAAACTTTTTATCATCATTTACTGAAATTCTTTCTATTGTAAACTGATATTATAAATATAGGTATAATCTCTTATTATTGTATTGTTTTTAGACTCGCCCTATCCTACAAAAAAACATACACATATAATTTCGATAACAATATAGAAAATAAGAATCATTTGGTTAAACAATAGCTAATTATTTTCAATAATGGATGGTACTCCAAAAACAGAAGCTAAAACTTATATTTATATATTTTTCACAATATTTGTTGAGCTGTTAAATTAACTTTAACAATTCATAAATTGAGTTTTAACAATTAAAACTTTGTCGAAACAAGTCATAGAAATAAACAATTATTATTTGAGATTCTTTGGTTTCACTTTTTTGCGTGTAGTTAACATTTAATTTACATTTTTTAAACAATTTTCTCAGTGTAACTTGATCCGTTATCTGTCAACGTCAGTTTGAAGGTCACGAAATTTTGCCCCCAAAAGATCAAAGGATTTACGCCGGCTTTCGCTTCTTGTTTGGCTGGTGTATTCTGTGGGTATAGTGACATGCAATAAAGCCATAAAAGTATAAGCCGTGACAGGGTCGTATTTACTTTGTTGGTAAATCTGAAATTTTTTATTGACAAGTCAAGTAAGTTTCTTAGATCGTGAAAAGAATTATACCCATGTGGATGTTTAAAATAATTACATAATCTTCCAGCTTTACGGTTTTAGAAATAACAATGATGTATGCTACATAAAAATTTATGCTATTATAACATTTTTATTTCGCTTCTATGAGAGAATCCTTTTTTTATCGCATCCATTGCAAATATATCCCTACGCAATGACCTTCAACTCAGTTTGTAATTATCTTATCAATAATCTCACAATCGGTAAATATATTCCATCCATTGTCATCTGTCTTTTGTTGAATAACATCGTTATACCTACATAGTTAGCCAAGTAATTTTTAGGGACATTTATAGGAATCTTCCAATTAAATTGAAATCGAGAGTTCAACAAGAATTTAAAGAAGGTACAATCTTGTGAAACTCTTTGAACCGAAGCTGTCAGTTATTTATATTTCAGTGTAGGGAGCCACAAATAAGTTAATATTGAGGAGTCTTTATTGTTAATATTAATATTTGTATAATATTTTGTTTTCTCTCGACTTGTGACATAAAATACTTATAACCATAAATTTTGTCAACAGTAAAAGCACAAGAGCTTTTTTTTTATCGGATAAATTTCTCTTTGCAACGAGACAGTTTTGCCAATCACTAATTTTACGAGAAAAACTGGCATGATAAAATCGCGACACCGAAGGTGGAGCGAATTTAGTGATGTCAAAGTGACAATTACATTTCCAGGTATATGACATTTTAACATTGGAGTTAATTTATCATATATAAAGCGTTTTCGATTATTTACTTTTGGCTACTAGTAGCAGCTCGTAGTGACTGAATTCCGTTCGTTTATTACCGGGCGTGACGCCTAGTCTTACCTTCCCCTTGCCCCTCAAGCACATACCGAAAAGTATGAGCTTCAAGCCACGGACATTAAATATTTGACATTTATCCGGCTTGACGTTTATTTAAAGGTTAAGATTGTGCCGATTACGATTTAATACGATTTAAACCTTACCAAAAATATCTAAATATGCAAAATTTTATCATCAAAACCATTATAATTGAAAACTGTTCTCCTAACAACACAGGAAATTCATTGGCATTGGCACATGTCAGGTGGTTTTGAGGATCTTAAAAAATCATGTTCGATTTGCTCAAAAGTCGTGACGACTGAGGCGTCACGCACAAGTGCTTGAAGCCCAAATAAACGAAAGCAACAATAATACCACGAGAGTGAACATTTTGTCGGCAAAATTCTTCGATTGTCATGAAATTTTGTTGCTTGGCAATTTTGCGAATGACATTTTTAACAAAACCACGAGCCGTGAGACGAATGGTTTTGGATTAAATGTCATGAGCAAAATTACCTAAAAGCAACAAACTTGAATACGACAAGAAAAAATTTTTACCTCACAAAATTTTCAATTGAGTGGTATTCGACATGACTATTTCACGAGAGAAAAACTAAAAAATCATATGTTCAAACGTTTTATTTATTGCAAACTTCAATTATACAAAGCCAAAAAAATAATAACATTTTGAAAAAAAATTACTTATTTATGTAAAAAGTACAATTATTATAATTGTATGTTGTAGCATTATTTTGGGGATTGTTTTGCATCATAACCTGTGATGAATTTAAGTTAGAAACTGAGGATTCCTTTTCTTTATTTTTATTTTCTCGAAGGTTCTCTATAAGTTGGAAATGGTGTTCTTCATTTAATTGTAAATATGGTTTCAAAGAATGGGCAGAAGAATGTCCTGTAAGCTCAATTACTTCTTGTTCACCAACTCCTTCTCTTATATTCTCTTATATTAATTCCCAATGGTGAATTTTTGTACCATATTCCTTTCTCTCAATTTGGATGTACTGATAAAAATAATCTTGTTGTTGTTAGATAAGGATTGGATTCTATTTTTTCAATAATTTTTAAAAATAAACGAACGGGACACAAATTGTTGTTAGTATTATTTCTTACCAGCCACTTACTGTCAGATAAAGCTTTTGATCCTCCTTGCGTTTTGGAAAAGATTGGATTATATTCTATATTATTATATTCTACCCTGCCAGTAAAATTACCTTTATTATCATATTCTTTTTTAAAGTATTGCATATCACAATTAGCAGCTTCATTTCCACGCCATGCTAATGCGAACGAACATAAATGAAAAAACAGTTTTTGTAACCCATCAGGATTATCTGATCAGATCCATTAATTCTTCTTTGGTAAACGCGTTAGAACTTTTTTTTCTGGTTTCAGGTTCAGCCTGAAGCTTTTTACGTTTTGTATCTCTGGCCAATCTAGCAAATTTATAGGTAATATCTTTAAATGGATCAATTTTGATGTTAAATTCTAGAAAATATTTTTCCTGAACCATTTGAACAGTCGTATTCCAAAGTGTTTTCACACTAGCTTCAGTATAATCAGTTCCATCTCTTTTTCCATGTTAAAACCATAATCTTCAAGAATTTTTGCTATAACTTGTTTCAGAAGTTATAGCATGTTAATAATACTTATTTAAATTTTTGAAACAGTCTTAATAATTTTCAGACAGTTAAATAAATGAATAAACAATTTAGTTTACTTAGAAACCACTAACAAAGATTTTTTATTGAATTTTATCACAGAGTGATAGAATTTTATACACATAGATTTGATATATTAAACGTCAAAAAATTGCCGCGACAAGACAAAAAATTGCCAGATCAAAACCTTCAAATTTTGTCAGTTATCAATTTACTCTAGTGAAATCGTCATAATAATGTGACATTTTGCTGCTACTTTTGCCTTTGTTTGGCATTGGGACTGCGGCTGCTGGTGATACAACGAGGTAAAAAAAATAGTGATCTTCAGTATTAGAAAGGTCATGGTGTAATAGAGAACAAGATGTGTTACCGCGCACGACCAATCAAAAAAAACTTCCAAAACGCCTCCATATTGGAAAATCAGCCAATCAGAAAATAGCGCGCGAAATCAAACACTTGACAAATAACTGAATTTGAAACGAAAACAAGAGACAAAATCTTTATTCAACAATAAAGACACTCACTTATTGTTCCAATGTTCAGAGTTCACAATTTATTACAAAAATGAACGATTACAACAAGTATGATTTGGTTGTGTAGGTTATACATACTAGTTATGACAGTCATTCAAAACATTAAACATATGATTGGCGATATGGCGGTGTTTTGGAAGGTGCGCAGAACTTGACGAAAATTCTCTATTACACCCCGAGAAAGGCTATTTATGAGTGTTAGTATAAATTTAAGTTGATATTGAGTTGTACAATAGAGTTATGAAATTTTTTAATATACAATCTGGTATCAATTCTCTAACAACAAAAAGTGCCACAAGATGCATATGAGAGTTTTTGTTTCCCCTAATTGAATAATTTAAAGTACGCCTCTGGCTTGTTTACGGAAGTTGGCCATATTCAGAAGCCACTTTGGTCGATGATTCTTTATACTGTTGTGTTCTCTCCTCTTTCTTTTTTACCTCGTTGTGTTGATACGATATTTAGACATGCCCTGTGCTGGGACTCTGCACACTATAGAATTCTACCGATCGCTTTCTACAGTTTTATTACTACTATTATTTTAGTCAACAACAGTCGGAAGTCTCACTCTGTATTCCATCTGTATACTGTCGTCAAGTCTCCTTTTATTTTTGACCTATGAATATTAATTGTAGTGAAGTATTTATTGAGAAATCGTCGATAAAAGACCTGTGGATAGAGTCGATAGTAGAATACTATAGTGTGCGGAGTCCCACAACTATCTCTCATTTGCCACGACAACTACTTGTCAATAGAGGAGTTCAGTCTAAGGTCAGTGTGGCCAACAAAAAGTGGTTTTTCTGACAAGAATGACAGTTAATGTCTACCCCTTAAAACATAAGATTTTTGCATGTTTTTTATCATTGCGAACATCTATATTGTATTATTAAAATAATGAATACACCCCCGAAACACCCTCGAAAACGAGGTATACCAAAAGATCAGTATGTATAGTGATCGTAGCAACGATTATTGCGGTCAACTTTCAGATTTTGTA
Source organism: Galerucella pusilla (assembly GCA_910591695.1). NCBI lineage: Eukaryota > Metazoa > Arthropoda > Insecta > Coleoptera > Chrysomelidae > Galerucella > Galerucella pusilla. The sequence goes on from CAJUYI010002098.1 coordinate 4,740, forward strand.
GTTGAGATACATACGCTCACACTGCTCATTCTATAACTACAGAGGTGTAACTAAGACTTCTATTGGTGCATTCTTAAAATATTTACCCCAGATAATTTTTTACGTAGATGATGGAAAATTAGTAGAGGTGGAGGGTTGAATATTTTCTCTCTGGGTAAACGCCATGAAGAGTTGTCGTCGAAATAATATTGCGTACTCGAATTTTCATCTATTTTTGACATAAAATATCCTGAAACACAAATTAGCAGAAAGTTATTTCCCCTTTTATCCTGCAAATCTATTCTTTCGATTTATGTCAAAGGTAAAAGTATTATATAATACTGTTATAACGCCTTACAGCGTCATAGTCATTTGTAGATAAATTAAGCTTTCCAACGATCTTTTTTGGGATGAATACTTCCTGGTGAGGAAGCAAAATAACATACATCCCAATGTACATAAGAAGCTTGGGATACAAATTGGGGAAGCTTTATAATTTTGCTCGTGTATGTTCAAAGCTCTGCAACGATAACGGAAAGTCTAGACTTGATTAACAAGCATCGCGAGGGGTGATCCATTATGGCTTTTCAATCAAAAGCGCAGAAAAGGGTTGTGCCAAACACTGCAACGGAACTTTGAAGGCTCATACACCGTTCTCAATAAAATCGATCGCATCCAATCGTCAGAGGAGTGAGCCGTAGGTGATTCAGGTTAGCACGTGAGTAACCCAGCAGTTAAGTTTTTCGGAGAAAATAGCTAGAAAGGAGGGAGCAGTGTAAAGTTGGACATGTACTGGGGAATATAATATTAGTTGAAAGTATGCAAATCTGAAGATCACATGAGTTACTGTATGTGAGATGTTTCGGGTTTTGGTGACATAGGATTTGACATGAAGAAAAAATAGAACCGGCAGGTGATAACAAAGAAATGGATCTAGGGTCTAAGCTATCCCAAACTAAATTTCATACCAAGGCAATTAAACCCTGAGGGCGAGTTGTATCAAACACCTAAACTTGGCTTAATGATAACTGATGTTTAGAATGCGACAGACTGATATATTTATTATCAATCAGTTACTCAGTCTAAACTTCAGTTATCATTAAACTGAGTTTAAGTGTTTGATACAACTCGCCCTGAGGGCGATCTCCTAAACGAAGTTTAATTAACAACAGTTCAAATTTCAACTAGACTCTCGTTTTTATCTGTACAATGTCATGGATGCAGGCCGTTAACTAATCGACTTCTGGCGTTCATTTTTAAAAGGTGGTAGCGGAGTAGGTCAAATGATTGACATTTTAGACACGCATAGATTGGAAACGAAGAAAAGTAACCTAGCAACAAATTTGATGAAATATTTTTGTTGTGGTGGATTGGTGCTTAACGCTCAAATATCAATTGAGTGAGTAAGTCAGATAACAATAAAAAAAATTTTGCTATTAATGGGTAGTTTTATTTATTACATTAAGGGCCGGCTTTACAAGAGATATTTATACTAGGTATGAAGTTATACCAGAATTTATACCTTGGTTTTACCAACTAGTTTCAAACTAGGTATAAATTCTGGTATAACTTTATTCCCAGAATAACTATACCTAGTATAAAGCTCTCTTGTAAAACCGGCCCTAAATGGCTTGTAGCTGCAGGGAACAAAATCTGCATTTTCTTATAAATAGTGCTATCAATGGGGAGTTTTATTCATTACATCAAATGGCTTGTAGCTACAGGGAGCTAAATCTGCATTTTTTTATAAGAAAAATGTTGGAAATCATCATGTATCAAAAATTGTCGAGTTATTCCAAGGTCATTAATTCTGTGGCCTCTATGCCTAGTACCAGAACAGGAAATCTTCTTTTTAAAACGTCAAAGCATCTTTCTATGGGGTTTCTGGTTCTGATTTGAGAGAGATTCTTTGTATATATTTTGTGCAGGAGTATTAGGGGTTCCTTGAGGTGTTAAAAGATAACGGCTCACACCATATCCACTATCTCCCACCAGTATGCTATCCTCTCCAGAACCATTCATTTCCATACGTGGTCGGTAGGTACTGTCGGTTGACAAGGTCAAAAAAATTGAAAAATAACAATTTTGCGAGGTTACATTTACCGGAATTAGGTTTTAACCCAATTTTGTCCGGTTATAATATGTCATTTCTAAAACTCTGGTTAGCGTTAAGCAGATATTGCACAACGAAAAATAAACAGAGAAAACTGTTCATTGTACAACTCTCCCTAAGAGATTAAAATGAAGTAAAATGATTGAGTACTCAAGAAAGTGGTAGGTAGGTATATTATTCCAATGATATTAATAGAGAAAAAGAGGAACCATTGTCTAATATCTCGTTTATGAGGTACACATGAATTGAATGGGAATGGTGATTAAGGATAGGAGGAACTTACTAAAAGTTCCTTTAACAAAATCATACGGTATATAAATTTCTATTTATAAACAAACCAGTTTTTACTGCTACTATTACTATTAAGTGCAGTTACATCTCACAAGGTTTTTTTCATTGCACTTTCATCTCCAATTATTTATGTATTTAATGATAGTAATCACGGTAAATACATGTCTAAGCTTTCACGTAATTATTAAATACAATATGAAATTTGTATGCGTCCAATACCGACCTACAATGTTAATTTAGTTTTATGTATTTAAATGAAATAGTAATTTGTGTATTTTTCCTAAAGGCATGCGTAAAATGACCATTTTACCGGATTCTTACTTTACGCTCTGAAGCAAAAAAAAATGAATCCTTTTTGCCGCTCATTTCATCAAATTTAGTGATTTAAACCATCAAGACGGAGAACAATAAATTTACGTCAATTTACCAGATAATACTTTACTATCTACTTTACTAACCATTTCAATAGCCAATTTGATGAGATAAGCGAGCAAAATAGATTCCTTTTTCTGCTCGGGATCGTAAAGTAACAATCTTCGGCATTTGTCGACTTCACGATTCTATTAAAATATGGTAATTAATCATTTTATGCGCTACTGTAAAAAAATATATACTTCTATACATGGCATCAAAGAAATTCTTCTATATCTTTACAACGAACGTGTTGATGAGCAGAGTGAAGGCTCAGTTCATGAGACTTTCGATGAGAGTGATGACAGTGTCTGGCCTGGTGAGAATAAGAGCGCTTTCAGACGAGACACTTTGTGGCCGGCTACTAGAATCAAGATTCAAGACACAAAATGTGCCCCGTATAAAAAACCTTTCCCACGAGACACTAGTCGTACACGTGTATCTGATTCAATTCGAAGAGAAACTTCTATACAGTGGCCGGACACGTATTCCTTATCTGTGTCTCGTGTGAATGCGTCTATTCAAACTAATGTATTTTTAGCCGCGCGATATTTTTCAGACAATAGCAGCCGGCCACAAACTGTCTGATAGCGCTTCAACAGCCTTATATTCATCTGCAAATGAAGGCAAATGCAGTTTTTACCAGAAAATAAAAATCTGGTTGGATACCTGTCATCATTTATGTTGAGGAAAAAGTATGCCCACTAACGTTCGGGACGTTCCTTGCTATAGAGATACAAATCCATGAATACTTTCAAAACATCCCAAACTGAAAGTTAGCTGTTGCTAAAAGGCTTGGGTTGAACATTTTTCCGAGAGGCTATCATCAAGACATTCCAGTTTCATCGGAGGTACTTTTTTTAAAAATCTTCCACATTAGCTATCATGAACTGATGTGATATTAGTGAACCAAGCTGCAGCAATTTTGTTCCAGTGCTTCCTAGGAGTGCATTATTTATTTCTCAATCATTACAAAGCTACAGCAGCTACCACAGAGTCGAGCAAAATCAATGACAACATCGTACCATCCTTTTTCGGAAGTCATTCCTGTCATTTTCGGTGCGTGCTCGAAGCTAGAATCTAAATGGCGCATTTGCGGCAAATCGGTACAAGGTAGATATCATCCGTCCAGAAGCTCTGAGATATAACTTTTCAAAATACCTAGATTTTGTACCGTACCTTGTTGTGAAGAGTTTGTTAAGTTCCAATTTTCCAAGTAAATCACGTTGACCAACTTTTTGAAAAAGGAAATGTCAAACCAAATACACTATGGCAAAAACCATCAAAACCAAGTGTTCAGTGCAAAGAATGAATTGCTCTTCCTCAGGGCGTAATTTGTAACATTACATGGACTTGCCCCAAATCTACCGTGCAATGTTGTGTCGAAGAGTTGATGGGACGCGAGGTGGATAGCCAAAGAATCGTCATCTACTCCGACAGCCAAGCAGCACTTAAGGCAATAAGCTCATATTGGACAACGTCAAATTTGGTGTGGGAGAGTCGCAAGGCCCTCAACAGACTAGGTAGTCATAATAGTGACCCTAGCCTGGGTGCCAGGTCAACAAGGAAAGAAAGGCAATGAAAAGGCCGATGAATAAGCCAAGCAGGGAGCAACGGATGTCATAATAGGGCGAGAACCTTTCTGTGGAAGCCTAAGTGAAGAGAGCATCCACAAATGGACTAAGTGTCGCGCTGGTGATACGAAGCCCCATGACAAAGGCACGCTGAATTATTTCTTAAAAGCCATTCGGCCAAACTGTCACACGACCTACTATGTCAAAGTCGAGAAACGACGAGGATGATGGTGGGAATGCTGACCGGATATTGTAGGCTGAGGAAACATATGCACACAATTGGCCTATCAGATGACAGCATATGCAGGTTCTGCCAGAAAGAATGACGAAACCACGTAGCACATACTATGTGAGTGCGAAGGCTTGAGTGCGGTTTCCCTTACTCGGAGAAGAAAAGCCGAGGGCTGAGAGCTTCCCAAGGGAGACGGTATCCAGGCTAATAAAAAGAAGAAAGCTAGATATCGAGTTCTAAATATAGGGAGGACCACAATAGATCTGCAAAAGTCGCAGTGGGATAGGACGAAGAGCCAATCCAATTCTAATCTAATCCATATCTATAAATTAACGTGGTGGTTTTCACATAATTATAATTCTTACATGTCGCTTTTTGATCGGATATATACTTAGCATCAAGTTTCAACTTTGCGTTGTCTTGATGTTTTCGAATGGAATTTAAAAGTTTTTATCCAGCAATTGAGCAATTAACCATTAAAAATATCTATACCATAGAAAATGGACTTCTGACTGGCACTGTATAAACATTTACTGGATTAATCGGTTAATTCGATTGATAATTAACCTTTATGTATGTAAAGCAAAAAAAACATATTTAAATGTCTGATATATTGTAATTTCTCATTTATTTTATAGCTGTTATTGTTTAATTCAATTCTTAAGTGCGTCATGAAATACATTGCTATAACTATATTATCCATCACTATATTTTTTAGCACTGTGTTTGCAATCCAGTTCTGTGAGTATATGTTTCATTATGTTGCACATGTATTTTAGTGTGGAATGTAAATGTTTAGCAAGCTTTCTCCTTTCAGTGAGCTTATTTTCATATTTCTTAACATCGTTTTATATTGAAAAATTCATAAAACCAAAAAAAATTTGAAATTTTGCCAAAACTTCATTCAAAATTGAAAAATAGCATAAAACCTTATAGCAAAATAAAGAAATCAATTGAAGTGTAATTTAATGCATTTTAAAACTGTTAGAACACTTTGAAACATAATTAATTGAAAATAGAAGGCATTTTACTTTGTTGGTGATGTACTTCTTGATCTATATTATTGGAAATCAACGGAGCTTCACTTAGTATGGAGCTTCTTGAAGCTGAAGTAGCAGCTAACGTTGGAGCTGGCATTTCTTCCCACTTTATTTTGTATTTACAACCTACCTCTATGATAATAATGTTGGTGAATAAATAAAAAAACCAATCGTGCAAAAAATAGCGTAAGATATACGTGCCGGATGTTTTCTTTCACCTTTGGGCTATATAGACTATTATTTTAAATTGAAAAACTTCACTTGAAACATGTTAGGAAGTAAAGCTGCAGTTTTGTGCTTGTTGCAGCTGAATTATTCAATGTATGCAGCTGGTCCAATCCTAAGTTTAAGGACTGTTTGAGAATCTCCATTGAAAATGGAATTAAAAGAATAGGATCTCAAGGTAAGTTCTAATAATGCAAAGTACACAACTACAAGAAAAAGTAGTTCGAATGATGAGGGTCTTAATTTTGTTTAGTTTTGTATCCCGTGAAACGTGAATTGCATACTCATTATCAACATCATTATCATGCCATCAATCCTGCTACTTTTTTGTTGTCAGTTCTGGCAGTCTTTCAATTTCCTTCACTCTATGCTATCCCTACATGTAACATGTCACTCTTCTTTCAATTTCCTTTGCGTCTCCTATTACTTTCCTGGACTTTCTCTCTTTCTAGGTCAGATGGAAATCTAGTTATTTTCCCAATAATTCCTGTCATTCTCGTTCCAAAATGTGCCCTGTCCATTGAAGCCACCATTTTATCACATTTTCTCCTTCAAGCACCCACTCTACTTCTTCATTTTGTGACAAAATATTATTGGTAAACCTACCAGAAATTTTAAAGTTGGGCTATGACGGCAAAAAACTTGAGTCTAGTTTAGATACCCCAAAATCAATTCTCTCACAAGACCCCGAGATTATTGAAAACAAGCATTCTGCTTGATGACCAAATATGTGAACCTACTATTGATTTTTTTGAATAAATTTATTTGATTTTCTCGAGTTGAATATGAAACAAGTATATTAATGTGTTTTTTCAGGAATACCAGCTTTAAACGTTTCTCCCATTGAACCCCTTTTTGTTAAACACATAGTATTCGATTCTGCCAATACTTCAGTGAAATTGGATCTGAAGTTTTTTGACGTTAATGTTTGGGGTTTATCAAATATTACAGTTATACAAGCTGAGTAAGTAACGAAGCAAAGTGTGTTAGTTTCTCAGTTCATTTATATAATATAATAATACCAACAAGAATAATTCCAATAAAGAAAACTTAAATTTGACGTTTTGTAGTATTTACTTTATAATAAAACCGCAGAACTTTTAAGAATATATACTGAGTAATTTTGTAGCTATGACAGAAAGGAAAATATTTTTTCGTTTGTCAGTAGACATCCCAGAATACTCCAAGTGGGAAAATATACAGTTAAAGGAAATATAATGGTATTGTCTGTTTTTGGAGAAGGAAATTCTGTCGTAACACTTGGTGAGTATATTTGGCTGGCAACAGGCTAGAATGGCAGGAGCGGGTAAACATACAACACGGCTCTTTCAACTGCGCATGACTCAAGACTTTGCCAAATTTAGTAGTAACATAACAATATTGAAATAAATATGTAAATATCAGAAATATAAAACTAAAAAAAACAAGCAAACCCAGGCCCAAACCCGGTTGATCAAAGTGTAAAATGTATAGAAATATCAGAAAATAAAAAAGAAAAACCAAAAAAAAACAAAAAAACCCAGCACCTAACCGGGTTTCGAACCTACGACCTCAACTACTCAAATTGACGTGGTGGGTGGAATATGTAGTTTTAACCACGTTTTCACATCTTGAGCGAGTCTTGAGCCATGCGCAGTTGAAAGAGCCGTGTTATATGTTTACCCGCTCCTAGAAGGGCTACGTACTGAAATATGAAAGGTAATATTATATCGGGAACTGGCTGGTAAAAGAGCACCAATTCATTATATATCGCAAAATAATAATTATTCCAACGCTTTATAAGTTTTGAAAACTATTTTTCAAAGACAGTGACCGTTCAACTAAGAAGAAACAACTACTTTCCGTGCTATAGGCACCAACGGATATTGGATTTCACCTCAAACCTTACCTAACCTAACACCAGTTCAAATGGGGATTGACACAAGGTCATACAAAGAGTTTACTGAACATGCTGTTGAATCTGGGTGAGAGATATTTAATGACAGATACTTCCTAGTTAGTTGTGTTCTGTTTGCTGATGATACCACAACCTTGGTTAAAGATGCGGAGAGCTTGGAAAAAGCTTGCGGTTCAACAGTAATTATTTCAGGTTAAATGGAACAAAAACCGGAATATTCGGCTTGCATTCAGCAAGTTCATTCCAACTTCTGAACCAGTGAAACTGCTTGGAATAACTTTGGATTCAAGGTTTACTTGAGCGTCTCATATGGATTGCTTATTATCAAAGATCTTATGACAAATATTTGCTTGAAAGCCGATTAGAAATTGTTAAGTCGAAATATTCTACGTGTAGTTTATGACTTTAGGAAGTATCTGCACAAATTGGTCAAAATTGGTGAAGTTCTTTTAGTACTCAGTTTTCCTAAAATATTGAAGAGCTAATTAGCCCCACATAGCGGATGGTATGGTATGTTTCCAGGAGTAGCAAGAAAATTAAAACAGCGTTTAGCCTAGAATTATAATTCAATGTCTGTCGGGGCCTATATAATATATTATGAGAAGTAGATGCTGCTTCTAGGTTTTTTGAAAATTATTTTTCAAAAACTTTGTAAGGCGTTATGATAGTATTAAACTATCCAACTCAACGATTGCTCAACCTTACATTATGCAATAATCCATTGCTATTGCTGTGAACTAGTTATTTCAATGATAATTTTTTACTGAATATAGTAACCAATCAAATTACTCAATTTCAAGTCATGTGTCAAATTTCATCCAATCACCGCTGTATTACAGTGATAATTTTTTACTGAATATAGTAACCAATCAAATTACTTAATTTCAAGTGATGTGTCAAATTTCTTCCAATCACCGCTGTATTACAGCGAAAATACCCTACCTGTGGTGTTTTCAGTTTGGTGTTTATTTTTTATTAAAAATTAATTAAACGTCAAACTGACAACTGGATTAAAAATGTCGCAAATATTTGATATTGCATATAACGATTCAATTAATTTACCAATTGTACTTTTCACAACTGTAGTTTTGAATAAAAATGAATAATATTCGATTAAAACTAATAAAGTTTGTATTAAAAATTATTGAACGTCAGATTGACAATCAATTTTTTGATATCTACAAAGTAAAAAATTATCTTATCGAATACTTCTCGGGTCTTGATAAATACTCAAAATTTTGTCGTAGAGAATCCTTCAAGCGTGTTGCTCAAAGATAATAGCCCTCGGCCTGCGGCCTTGGGCTATTATCAAGCAACACGCTTTTAGCATTCTCTATGACAAAATTATCTCGGTATTATCAAGACCCTAGGGGTATTACTACTGATAATACCCTACCTGTGGTGTTTTCAGTTTGGTGTTTATTTTTTATTAAAAATTAATTGAACGTCAAACTGACAACTGGATTAAAAATGTCGCGAATATTTGGTATTGCATCTAACGATTCAATTAATTTACCAATTGTACTTTTCACAACTGTAGTTTTAAATAAAAATGAATAATATTCGTTTGATTATAACTAATAAATTATTAAACGTTAGATTGACAATCAATTTTTTGATATCTACAAAGTAAAAAATTATCTTATCGAATACTCCTCGGATCTTGATAAATACTCAAAATTTTGTCGTAGAGAATCCTTCAAGCGTGTTGCTCAAAGATAATAGCCCTCGGCCTGCGGTCTTGGGCTATTATCAAGCAACACGCTTTCAGCATTCTCTACGACAAAATTATCTCGGTATTATCAAGACCCTAGGGGTATTAGATACTACTGATAATTTTTTTTCAGTTAATGATGTCATTACATCTACAGTACAAATGGAAAAAGAAAATGGTCTGCAGTGTATTAGAGTTAAGAAATTCGGGATAAAATTGAAACCAGCCCGTCTGATAGTGGATTTCAAAAATATGTTTAACGGTCAGAAGCTGCTTGAAGACGCAGTTTTGGATACTGTGAATGAAAATTGGGATATTGTTTATGGTGATCTAGAAAACGGTATTAATAAAGCATATAGTAGAATTTTGGAGGATGAAGCAATGAAACTTTTTGGAAATTTATGTTTGGATAAACTTTTTATACCTTGATGTCAGCATTATTTTTCTTTTTATTTGTACACTGCAAAAAAATTGGAGATTCATGAAATTATTGTGTTAATTATTTAACTATATAGAATAAATTTAGGATTCCTGTAAATCAATTGAGAATAAATTATTCATTATACTCGAGTTTGAATTGTACCCAAAAAAAGACCCGGAAAACTAGGTTTGAGTATCAACCTTAAGGGTCAATTCTATAAGAAGTAGTTAAAAATTAACGGTACGCCGTTGAATTTGACAAAGTTTACCCTATTATAAATGTTTTAATCTATACATAGTCAAGATTATGATCCAAATTTTAACATGTATGGTATCCAATAAAGAGTTTTCCTTTAATACTTTAAAACTTAATATGCATACAGACTAGCTAAAATGAGTTAGAAGATTGTCTTATTTTTAACTGTGCGTTAAAATTTAACATTTGCTTACAGTATTGCACCTTTAGACAGGGTATGCTTTCCTAATCTAAGGTATCAACCCTAAATTGTACTGCCTTTGGATCATAGTTCAAACATGTGACATGTTTAGCTAACACAGTAGCTTTATCAAACGGCTGAACGTGGGTATAATGGACATTTTTTATTTTATGCAGTGCATTAATACGGAATTATAAGGATATTGACCAAAGTACCTATAACAAAATGTTTACATGTAGTTATAGTACAAAAAATATTCTCTTTAAAGTCTCATTACATTCAACTTATAATAATAATCATAACCAATTGAACAAGTCCAAGATATTAAGTAAATTGAATAATCAAATGCAAATAGAGCGTATGCCGCGCGGCAACGATCTGTCGTTTTCCGTATTCCATAGCGTTTTTCACCTACTTCGCAGCATTTTAAGACCAATCGAAAATATATGTTTTGTTTCTCTATTCTATATCTGTATTCTTTCAAAACCTTTCTCATATTTAAAATCGGACTATATATAACGCATCAACGCAAAATATTGCTTCAAAAGATTGCAATTTCAATATCAACAATAGTGATTGTCCCATGGTAACAACTGCTCTTCGCCCACGTACGTAAAGTGCATCATGAACAAAAATACCAAACAATTTAATTTTTAATATACTAATATAATAATATATGAACTAGGAGGAAAAATAATTCTCATTACAATGTATCTATTTTTTTTGTACGTTTCCTAGAAAAATCAGGTTTTCACTCAAGGTCCAGATAATATAAAAAGCAAGTTGAAATTAGCTTCACATTGATTCACAAACGAAACATGAAGGTGACGGTCGATTTGGTAGTCCTCGCTATAATTTGCTTTTGTGCAGCGGCTAGTGGGTTTGATATTAGTGAGTATATTGTCCAAATACATTTAGATTAACCCTCTACGTTCACAAGTACAGATTAAATATTTCAAAATCCAGATCTATAAAATTCGAAGATTGAAATATTTATTCAGTTGATTATGCATATTTTCTTCAAATATCTCTGATTCCCTATGAATCATTTCCATTTTTTATGTGATACATTTTTCATTTTTTTGTTAATATTATCAATAGGAGCACAAACTTTTTTTGTCACAGAACAATTTTTTTTGTCTGCAGCAAATTTTTTTCTGTATTCTTCCAGTTTCAAACGGTGTCAAGCTCAAATACTTTTTAATGTAAATTCCGCACCTCTCCTACATTTTTTCCTTTCTTCGCTAGTTTTTTCCACATTCAACATTTTTCAATTCTTGAATTTTCTCGGGAAGTATATATAGGTTCATTCATTCATACAGTGTACAGTCACCAGGTCAGTAACTGTCTTCAAATTTCTCTTGCCCAGTTTCAACAGCCTGGACGAGAGTTCCTTGTCTAACTTATTCAGTAGACTCTTAGTATGGAGGTGTCCTTAACTAGCCAGTTCTCTACTTCCCCTCTTATGTAATCAAGTATTTAGGTTTTCTCCATCATATCGTGGGGTTTATTATGATTTTCATGTAGCTCATTTTGAACTTTCTGTAACAAATTTCAAATTTCCTGATTCATTATTTTTTTGTTGAAAATTCATTCGGTTACTCCGGCGTATTACTCCGGTATATAATAACTCACTTTTTCCATGTTGAGCGATAATTTTGTTTTTTGATATTGCGGTGGTGATAAAAAGATAACCTAGCAGTGATGTCAAAATAATACCGAATGCTTGGCTGAATCACGCATAGATATTGTTTTTTGATGTATGAAAACAGTAGTTTGTACAACTAGTGCGCAAAGCGTCACTTTTCCCACAAACGCAAATCTGGCGAGTGGGAAAAGTGACTTGCGTACAAATTGTACACAATATTCTTTCTACAACCATATTTATTAATGAAAGAAATACAGTATTTATATAGTTAAAGAACTTACAATATAGAAATGGATAGGAAAATCAGTAAAATGTATGACTATTGGACATCCGTTATTGTGCAAGAGTGCGAATAACTTGTATGTGTAGTTTAAGTAACAGGTATTGTTTTACTTGGGCAGTAATATTCAAGCTGGTGTATAAGTTCATAAAAGAGCACCGCTGTGCCAAACTAAGATCCATACAGTTTAGTTTATTGTATAAATTTTTAAAAAGAGTCTTTCGAGTATTCCTTAGTGACTTTAGATCTAGGTTTTTCCAAATATTCGAACCTCCGCAAGGTCAAATGGAGTACGCATTTGAGTAGCCCAATTAAAAC
>CAJUYI010002098.1:24524-57023 GCA_910591695.1 Galerucella pusilla
TTTGTATCATTGTTAGCCGGAGCAAAATTAGAATAATACATGCATAGACAACACGCAATACACATATAACTCATATACATTCAAATAAATAATTCATCACATCACACATTTTAGATTCATCACACCAAAACAAAACCATATCAATAACCTCAGAGTATTTCGAATTCGCGACCCCCTTATTCACTAGACGTATCAACCAACTGAACCAGGCAACAACTTATATATTTTCTCTAGTAGAGGATAAAAAACGAGTCCAAAGAAGACAGCTACATACAAACATACATACATACAAGTGAAGCTAATATAAGCGTGATAAACAGATACTTCTCCCAGGACGTCCATAACCACAATATAGATAAAACTAATAATCTCCTTTAGTGTAGCAGAATTGGAAGCAAGGAATGAGCTTTGTATATCTGAAACTCTGAAGCAAAAAAATCTTATAATTGCCTCAATCCACATACTTTCCAACTGCACAGCACTTCAGAATCCTAGAGCACATCACCTGGGAGGTTACTGGATAGGAGACTGGCATTTACCTAAGTTGAAGCCTGCAGACATCCTAAAATTCCTCCGGGAAATAGGACTAAGGGAGCTACTAGTTTCTGAGACTCTTCTCAGAAACTTAGTAGAAGTGAGGGGGCACAATAGATCTTTTAGGTCTCAGTGAAATACATACATACATACATACATCTTATAATTTCAGGCGTATTTCCAAAGTCCAACTAAGCTGTTGAATCGGTGGAATTGTATCCAATCCAATACTATGATTATTAACACCTTAATCTATTTTTTCTACTAACGTGTGGAAAGTGAATCTTTTCCGCACTAAAAAGCGTGCGGAAAGAGTCACTTTCCCGCACTAGTGCGGAAAAGTAAATTTGTCAAGTTTTTGGGGAGTATACTGACATTTGAATATTTAAAATACATATTTGTATGATTGTAGTTTACCAAATGACTGAAAAATTGATAAATTTATTATAATTCTGCTATAATTTTCAATAAAAAAAAACTTATTTTTTAATCATTTTTAAATGGCCTTGGTATACCTAAGCCTCATTGAATGAATGTCAAATAATAATAATTAGTTTGTTGATATGTATTTAATAGGAAATGTTTCTTTATGTTAACTTTTGAGCTTATTTCCGCATGCTAGTAGAAAAAATAGTGTACCTAACACGTGCGTAAAGTGACTTTTCCGCACGCGATTGCTGGCCAAACTCCGCTAAAGCGTCGTTCGGCCATCTGCAATAGCGTGCGGAAAAGTATCACTTTCCGCACTAGTTAGGTAAACTACTATTTCAGTCCAGTGCATTAGCAATTGAAACATTATAATTGTCAGATTCTCTAGATGCGGTTAAGATCTGTCAAAATCGCTGGGTAACTCGTTAATCTAAGTGAGTTCGACATGAACCGGATTGCTCAATATTTATCGTTCAATGTAATAGAATTATCCAATATTGAGGTATTGGAACTACCAAAGCGAAAAGTGGAACAGACCATGTCGCCTGGAACAATTATAAACTTTCTTATTTTCTTAGGAATAGCATCATTGCAAATACCACCACTGGAACCCCTGAAAACTGACAGTCTTGTAGCGGATTCTGGAACACCTTCAGTTCAGTTGAATCAAACGTATTACAATGTTAAAGCATATGGATTTTCAAAATCGATAGTCGAAAAGGCACAGTAAGTAAATTGATCATAGAAGTATTTAACAATAATCAAAGCTGCTATTTAAATTGGGTGATTTGATGCAAATGATTCACTGAAATTTAGTTTTAATTCACTGGACCTTAATTATATGACAATTTTTATTTTAGTTACGATTCTGCAAAAAAAGTGTTGTCTCTCATCACTAGTCATGCAGAACTAAGACAAGAAGCAGAGTATAACCTCAAGGGAAAAGTTTTGGTATTACCAGTATTTGGAAACGGAAGTTCCGTCATATTGCTAAGTAAGTTGTTTTTTAATAGTAGTTTAAATGAGTACCTATGAGAAAAGTTGATGTCTATTTCCCTATAATGTACATTTGAGCCCCATCGCTTCTAAAACAATATGAAGAATCCGCAGAGATAATATACACTATGAAGTATTGGGAAAACATTCTGGTCTTATGAAAGCCAAGCATGTAACAAGGAAGAAGGAAGAAAACAAGTTTATATAGTAGCGATATGGGTATACCAAAGCTTGGCTTGATAGTACGGGTGAAGAGAGTTGGAAACGGTGTTGACAGCTTGACTGCCACCGACAGATAGTAGAGTAAGATCTGCGATAAGACATCTCGTGTGCTTTTAGTTCCTGTGTGTTTGTGGAGCTAGCCTAGGGGCACCTGGGCAGGTATCAGGTGAGGAAGGTAACTAAAAATAAGATTTACTTTACTTAAATTTGTATGTCTGACTTTTATATATGTTTTGTAGCATAATATTCTGGAGTAGTGCCAGACACTTTCCATGGACCAAAACTTTCATCAGGCGCTTTAAAGCTCCACAAAAAATTAGTAAACTCCATTTATTTTCACATGTCTGACTTTCAAATATTATCAAGTTATATGTGCTTCAACAGATCCGAACTATACTGAATACTATACGTTGTGCATGAAGGGCACATACATATTAGACTAAGACATTGTGAGTTGATATATACAAAAGAAGGGGAACCTAGTTACTATAGACGTCCCACTCGCTCTGAAACGCATTCATAGTGCTCTCGCACTCATATCTACTCCCGGCTGATAATTTTTATATTTAGGGGCTGTTCGGTCCTGACAATTGGTCTGACTAACGAAATATGACTTAGTAATAGTTGATAGTTGATAACATATTTGAAAATCAGACATGTGTAAATAAATAGAGTTTATTCATTTTTTGTGGAGCTTTAAAGCGTCTGACAAAAGTTTTGGTCCATGGAAAGTGTCTGACACTTATGATACTACTGTAGAATGTTATTCTACAAAACATAATATCATATAATAATCAGACATACAAATTTAAGTTAAGTTACTCTTATTTTCAGTTACCTTTCTCACCTGATACCTGCCAAGGTGCCCTCAGGCTAGCTCCATAAACACACAGGTATTTAAAGCACGCGAGATGCTCCCCCAGTGTCCATAAAATAGTCTCCATACAAATTCGTAGCATTTCTAAAAATAATTAGACATTATTATCTATGAATTCTGAAAATTCACCAAAACCTCACTACACTCGTGAAGAAGAGAGAAAATGCGGTTCAATATGAAGAGATTTTGCTGGATACATTTCTGGATCTCGAGGGAGCATTCAATATTACTACTCCACACGCCGAGACTCCAATGATAGACTGGCAGAAGGGAAAAAATGGAGCTCAGTCCACATAGTGTTTTCAACATCTTTAATATGGGAAACAAACATGATAAAAAAAGCCGTGGATGGATTACAAGTACAAAAACTTGCCAGATTCAGCATACCACTATAAGTCCAGCTATCCGGATAACAAGATGAATAAATTAGTGAGAGGTAACATTTTTGCCAACGAACCAAATAACTTCCATAAAGTACTTCCGCATTATGCCAGATCGAAGGGAATTGAGGTATGATAATACCAAGTGAAAACCTGGTGGGGAGATCTAGTATACAGACATACCAAAAACCAAAAGAAGAACTGGTGATGAAATAAAGAGAAAAGAAAAAAGCTTATACCAGGAGTAAATGTACGCTATTCTGTAGTGCACAAGAGAAAAAATATGAGGAGGGTGAGTGGTGATACATGAATAATAACAATTGAAAAATGTTGACTGTTCCTAAACATGGAATGTCTCGCGTGGCACTATATTAAAAATACAAAATACATCTCACCAATGCAGTGTGAAGCAAAATATGAAATGATATCGGAAACAAAGCTTTATTACTCATACCGCTATTGTGTATCATTTTCAATCATAAAACCGCAACCATATTAATTCCAACAATTGTTTTTAATAATCTCAGTTCATTCTCATTTTTACTTTATTCCATGAAGCTTTGAATTCATTATGTTCATGGGCGTTTTGCAATCTCTTTTGCTACCACACATATTGAATTTATATTCAGCATTCTGGCTATTATTTAGGTCAACAAAACTCATGGAGATTTCCAAGTAATTGTTATTTCACAACCAGAGTGAAGCCGAAATAGTATATTCATGTTAATCTTTAAATAATTGGTATAAGTTGATACTATACATCAGCAATTTATAGTTTGGACTGTAGTATATCTAACAAATAATTGAAACACTTTTGTTAAGAGCGTAAACAGGTTAAGGGAAGATTATTCAATCGGGAATAATTCAGCTATATCGTTGGACCAACAATTGTTGATTCGATATACCTAGTTAAACAGTGGTTCACTCTAATCTCATGTAGTCGGTAGTTTACAGAGATAATTGGTCGATTCGGACATGTCAATTATATGACATTTGGTTTGATAAATATTAATTTGTTCTAGTGACACATTCAGGGCTATTCTGTAAGTAAAGTGGTTATCGCAGTTGTTAACCATAGCAACTCTGCTAACAACTTTCGATAATGACTTTAGTAACCACTTTCGAAATTTTGGTATTCTCTAATACACGGTTGGCAACTGTTGTTATGATAACAA
The DNA here is from genome assembly GCA_910591695.1 of Galerucella pusilla. NCBI lineage: Eukaryota > Metazoa > Arthropoda > Insecta > Coleoptera > Chrysomelidae > Galerucella > Galerucella pusilla. Next base: position 29,138 of record CAJUYI010002098.1, read on the forward strand.
CCTTCAAGACCCAAACGTGAAAATGGACGTGACAGCGCCGCAAAATAGTTCTAATGTGCGCAAAATAGGTCTAGTCGTTTCTTTGCTTTGACAGAGTAAATAATTATAAACTTCAAATATCTTTGTGATTGTTTATTTTTTTGGTTGAGCTAAATTTAAATATATAGTTTACGATCAAAATCATTTGGAAAAACGAATTAAAATAATTTAAAGACAAAATAAATGAAATTTGTAGCTGTATTGAAAAGGTATGATGGATTCTTATTAAGACACGTACAGTAGGATTTATAAAGAATGACCAGAAATTATAATTCTCTATAACAGAGAAAATTACCTAAAATGGTCAACTAAAGTTCTTGTTCTACTACCTAAAGCTAAAATGTTCACATTTTCTTGTCTCTGAATTGGGTCTGGAATGTTTATATTCTCTTCATCATCCGGGCCAGTGGCCCTAAATCATCCATATGTATTAGCTTTGATACATATATCGTGCAAAGCAGCACATGCATATAGAATATAGAATAAATAAATAAAAACATTCCAATAAGTGTCTGACGCAAGTAGTTTTCTTTAACAACTCCTCTGGAGCAGTTGCCAGTGAACCACTTCTCATAGCCACTTGTCATTATGCATAGCAACTTCACTTCAATAGTGAATACCAGTTTCGCGTTTAGCAACTGACCTTTAACATAACGACAATTTACAGTTGCTATCCATAACAACTTTGCTTAGTGAATAGCCCTGAATATGTATTCTGAATATAGTGAATTACTTATTCCTGCCACCTCTATATAAAGTGCACTACTTGTTAAAGTTATTGACAATTGGAAAACGATCCGATAATCAAATACTTTTTCTGGTATCAAGAAACAAGTTAATATCAGCTGAAGACAACAAGATGAATAGCTACTGTTTATGGGAGCAGATAATTAAAGTGCATTTTCTTCACTCAGACTGCAGTGAGCTAAGGATAGGGCAAAAATTTTAACCCCGCACTACACGACTAAAGACGGCCAAATAACAAAATCACAATATACAGTGAACAGCCGACCCTATATTGGTTAACGGTTTCTCCAATGACAACAATTAGATAATAAAAAATGCCTGTTCCAGCCTTTGGAAGTAGACTTAAGATGCAGATCGTTGATAAAAAAAACAGTTTTTCTTGCAGCTAAAGCCTAAGGGGGTTCGAAATCTTCCAATGGACGTTGTCTTAAAAATGTTACACTCTGTTTATATGGTTGGGACAACTTCACTGAGACAGAGCTCGTATCCATAAATTAATAGTCATAAGTCCCTTTTTAGCTGCATCACATTTTTGGGTGAATTTCGCTTAGGGTTCTGCTTTATTACAGAAAAATGTATAGGAACCCAAACCATACATCTAGCAGAAGAAACAAGAGATGATAAAGTTTATTTTAAAGTAGTTAGATATGATGGAAAAGTAGAAATTGGAGGAGCCCATTTTAATCTTAGTAATTTGTTCAATGGTAATGAGATACTTGGAGACAATTTTCTCTATGTGATAAATGAGAATTGGAATATTATCCTATCGGATTTGAAAGAAACTATAATCAAGGCTTATAGTAAAATCCTTCAGCGTAACTCGAATGCGATCTTCAGTAAGCTACCAGCAGAACATATTTTTCCCTATTAAGGTTTTATTAGTTCAATACATACTTGGTTGAAATAAATAAAAGTATTTGCTATTTCAGAGTGTGTTTTATTTGTGACGGCATCTTTTCTACTAACTAAAAAGTTACCTTCTACTAACTAAAAAGTTACCTGCGGACATGGTTAGTACTTGGATGGGTGACGACCATGTCAGGGAAAACCATCGTATAGGGCCCGTACAGCCTGCAGCGGACTAGCATATCACAGCTCGCAGGCATTATACCAATGAGCACGAGGTATAATGTAGATATGCCGTCTTTCGGAGGAGACGTAAAACCGAGGTCCCGAGTCCATGGATGTTGGGCTCGTTAAAGAACGCTACCACTGGTTGGAACACTAGTGGGTTCGCCAAAATTTCCGGTTAGGGGTAGAGTGCTCCCGGCGTCGGTGATTAGCCTCAGTCGCAGAAATAGACCGACGTTAAATAACAGAATAAAAAAAAAAAAAGTTACCTGTAATTATCTTGAAAAAAAATTCACATGTGATGTAGTCCAATATATTATATACAACATTATTGTTATTATGTTATTAGAAAATTTCAGAATGGTTCAGTTTAAAAATTGCAAAAGTTAAAAAACCAGTGTCGGAATATATCTCCAAATACGTGTGAATCAAAAGTTCCATTGATTGAATAAGAGACTAGAAGCTCAGGAAAACATTGGAAACCTTGGCGCAGATGCTACAAGACAAATACTTTCACTTATTCCCTTTTGAACTTGCCTGGCGAAACAACTAGGAAGTTATCTTCAAACTACATTATTGCCAGAAAGAATTAGACCTGGATGATGAATTTACGGGAAGTATACATTCCAATGTTTTCAAACAAAAGGAGGTGCAAAAGTGTTGACCAGTAGCAACTGGTTAGTGAGGAACTATTGGAATCAATAGCATGTCAAAAGAGAATAAAAAAAAATTGACGTATCAAGTAATAAACTATTCTCTGCGCTTTTCCACTATTTCTGCACTTTAAATGAAAATATTGGTGAACCAAAAATGTTCATTTCAACAGGACATTCCCATGCCAACTATTTGAAACTTTATTTGCAATTGTACTCTGAACATCATTTGAAATTAATTGAAAACGTGAGAGAAGCAGCAACAGATGAAGTGAAGTGAATTTTCCTATAATAATGCAAAAATGTTCAATTATCATCATTGTAACTTTTATATAAAATAAATAACTGATTTTTTTGTTTCGTTTCATTGTTGAAGGGAAGTTTTCTAATCTCACAGCTTTTCGACATTTTCTTGTAAGATAGTGATGTCTAATACTACCTAATACTACTCAATAGAAAATTTTTAGGCATAATTTTCCACCTCTATTCTAATTAATAGCGTCTTCGATTATGTCGCACTGGTGCACACACAGCATTGCTTTTTACAGTGCAGGGCAGCTTGCTACGGATTACTCAACCGAATGTCATGCATTAAATCCCGCGTGTTCGGTTATGTTATCTGCGTGGCACGAGAGCAGGGCTGCCTTCGAGAAGCTGGTTGTTGGTATGAAAATTGTTTTAAGGAGTGGGGGTGATGGAGTGTTTTGTTTCAAGGTTATGTTTGTTCGGTTGTTGACAACTTGACAAATCAAATTGAAAATTCATCCATTCAAATCTTTGCCAGAATAAGTGAATAAGTTTCAGGGAAACTAGAATATTCACTTAGGAACATAGGAGCAAGTTGCTAATCAAGTTTGTCCAAAATTAACCAATTGTCATATCCTGCTCATTTTCTACCATAATATGTCTACCTTTTTCCAATGTAACGTTCCATACTTTCCCTTTTTGGAACTTTAGTTCTTTACGTCAGGTTATGTTTGAGCGACCAGGGGTCGCGACGCAAAAGATCTGACCGTTACGTTACGCTACGTTATGTTACGTTGCTTCGTGCGTGTGCTGTCTCCTTAGTCTTTTTCTCGTTTACGAAGCAGCTATTCATATGCTCCAGCCGGGATTCGAACCCGGGCCGCCCGCGTGGAAGGCGAGCATTCTACCACTGAACCACCGATGCTATATTAAAATTCCATGCAAAGCTGGTATTCGCAGTGCTGGTTATCTACTTGAATTTGTTCGGATAAATTTTTACTATTATTTCCATGATTTTTTTTGCGCGATTAATCTTTTTTGTTTTATGCGAAGAAATTTAAATTATTTTATTGGGAATTTATTTCAATACGATCGCGCAAAAAATGGTATAAGCATCTCGAACGTCAAGGGTAATTACAACGTTTGTATGTAGATTCCTCTCTTAAAATTGAACAAAATGATATGATGATTAAGGGGTCTAGCACATTAACTTTTCGAAATACAGGGTGTTGAAATTTTGAAAACTTGAATGTTTTAATTCGATAACTTTAAAATGGATGGATAAATTGATTTGACATTTGGCAGGTTGTTTTTAAATGTAAAAGGGCATATTTTGAAAGAATTAGTAGTTTGTGCAACTAGTGTGGATATGATGGCCATATCGCAAGAGGACGAAGTTCAATCTTTCAAGTGCGATATGGAGAATCCACACGAGTCGAGCAGCATATTTTTTCTACGACCCACTCAAGAAAAAATCTAGAAAATAAAAATTTCTATAAACTGTAATATAACTTCAAATTAAAAATTCAACAATTCAATTTCATGTTTCCACTAATTTTGTGGTAAACGTATAGTTCTTGAATGACCAATTTTTATAATGCTATGGTTTCCCTTTTTAAATATACGATGCTGTTATGAGTAGATGTTGCCAGTCGGACTCCCTCATGAAGGGTACCGTACCATTATCTATAATAATGAAAATTCTGCTAAATATTTCAAACGTCTACCTGTTGTCGTTATTTAAAAATGAAATTAACAATAAAAAAAAAAACTTCTTCACAGGGAATCGCACCCGGGTCCACCGCGTGAGAGTCTGGTTTGCTTACTACTCGGCCACCGAGGCATATGTAAATTGTTTATCTATAACGTCGAATGTATTACTTAATTTTTGCCTAAAAGGAACTAAAGTTTCTACCGTGTGTTCCGCGACACATTCTACCTTTTTATAATTTATTGATTACTTTATAATTAATAATTGACATCTAAAAGTTCATATCGGCAGAATAAATTCAAGTGCTTAAGCTGTCATATGTGACTTTTTTGTCAGCTTAAATTTTACCCTAGTCGGGACTAGAGTTTTTGGTGCGCGCACCAGTATGTGACAACCATCTTTTCGAATGCTACAGCACCGTACTATTTTTGTATACACTCCGACTTTTCGAACGGCCACTCTGTGATTTTAATACGACACACCAAGTTTTCGTTCGCACTCCAGGGCATTTATTTTCATTCAGCAAGTTGTCACCGGTCGTAAAGAGCTCGACCTTTTTGGAACAGGAGTTAAGCAGTGCACCTAAACAAAACCTAAATATTTTCAATGATCAATCGTACCTAGTCAAACGTGATACGTACAGTACATTGCACGATCCGAAACATAAAAGGGAGAGCGGGCACCATGCTATTTCGCATATTTATCATTTCGCTTTCTCTCCGGTTAGGTTAGGTTAACTAAATTGAAACGGCGCTAACTAGTTTCCTTTCCAAATCTTTGCTATGATAACCAGCTAATTATTCGGAAATTTTTCATTTACATGGGCATGAAGACGTAAAATTTATAAGTAAGAATTATTCGGCACATGGCAGTTCGAGACACTGTGACCATATCATTGCAATGGACTTTTCAAAGTTAAGAACCCTTCGCAGAGTGTGTGACAGTTCAAATAACTGAAAACGTCGAAACACTCAGGGTTCTATTCATTCATGGATGACGTAAGAATATATTTTTGCCTGATGTCTTTTTTTTGAATAATTCTGGTATAAAATTTTCATGCCGAACTCCCTCCAAGTGCTTGAATTTATTACGGAAAATTTGTCTTGTACATAAGCACTGGAAATATTATAGTCATATCACAAAACAACTCGTATTTGTTTATTCAGCCAACAATTTAATAGAGTTCATACAACAACCTTTCTGGTAGGATTACGCGCAAGGGCGACCTTTCAATCGGGAGAAATTACACCATTAAAAATAGGATGCAAACTTACCTCTCGTAGTGGTAATGGGTCCCACTGACAGTTCTTGTTAGGTCTGTACTTTATTGTTCACGGTCAATTATTATTAATGAAAAGTGAATATTAATCTTATTGTAATATTCATTTAAATAATACAAAAATATACCTAGATACACGGAAAACATCGGTATTTTGTAAGTTCTCAAGTATTTTCAGCTAGAAAAAGTAGCTGGTAATTATTTCATAGACTTTTCGAATTTGGCTGAATACGATCCTGATGATTTTATTCATTAAATCTTAAGGTTGGATATATTATGTCAAAATAGCAATTAAAATAAACAACCTACCGACAACCCGTATATACGTCACAAACGATGACTCACACCAAGAAAGTTTTTGAATGTACTATATACCTATGCTTATCTATGGACCATTGATCGAGTGTTTTTTATTTTGTTACGCATATTTTTTGATACATTTTGTTGAACATTCAATCATATCATTTTATTACAGAAAATTCTTTGGTTACCCATGACATACACCTAGCAGAAGAAACTAGAGATGGTAAAACTTATTGTAAAGTAATTGTATATGATGCAAAAATAAAAATTGGACGAGCCCATTTCGATTTCAGTAATTTGTTTGATGGTAATAAGATTCTTGGAGACAATATTCTCGATGTTATAAATGAAAATTGGGATGTTATTATATCGGAATTGAATGATATTATCAATAACTGTTATAGTAAAATTATTGAGAATTACGCAAATGTGATTTTTAATAAGATACCAGTGGAAGATATTTTTCCCAGTTGAGATTTTATCAGTTCAATCCATACGTAGTTTAAGTTAATAAACGTATTTGTTATGTTACAGTGTGTTTCATTTGTGCTGAGCAGATAGTTTGTCCCATGAAAAAACTACCTTCGTTTTGGCATGGCACTTTAAAACATTATGTACAAATGCTATTTATTCTAAAATATAATTCTTAAGGATCCAGTTCAGCTGCTAGTCTATACTGTGAAGCAAATGAGCCATCCCTGTTCCTAAGACGTCAATCCCTCCTCCTTTCATACGCTGCATCAACATCTTCTAACCCTGTTTACCCTTTGTTTACATCAATGTCTCAACATCATCCTTCCAACACTACTTCCAAACGTAGCGTAAAATGTATTGCCCATCTTCTTCTCCCATTACTTGAAAATACCGACCTTTCAATGATCACTCCGCTCCCCCAACCTCATATCCCTCCTTGGACTAAACAACTTTCTCTATTCAATACCTCCCTTACCAAGTTCAATAAACATGAATCAACCAACATACTTATGAATGAAGCATTTTTGGAAATAGAAAAAACACCATATGATGTAGTTCTCTACACAGACGCCTCAAAAACTTCTTTTGGTGTTGGCTGCTCCGTCACAACCGACCACGAACTAATAGGTTCCTATCGGTTGCCCTCAACATGTACACTGGTGGTACACTGGTGAGTTGTATAGCATCTTCCAAGCATTCAAGCAAATCTCTTCTCCTGTCAAGCGCGTCGCCATTTGTACCGATTCACTTTCCTCAATTAATTCACTCAATACCATCTTTACTGACCATCCAATAGTTCAAAACATCCATGACATCTACCAAACTCTCTCAGCTCGTGATGTAACAGTCTGTCTTATCTGGCTCCCATCTCACATTGGAATTACTGGCAATGAAAACGCTGACCACCATGCTAAAGAAGCCTCTTCTTCCATCACCACAACAACGTTCCAGCTCCCAGATGACATAAAACTATTATTCAAAAAGTCCGTCAAGGAGTCCTGGCAAAATTTTTGGCACAACAGCAGAACAGCCCTTTACGACATACAACCATTAATCGGCTGTCTCTCCCTCGATTTCCTAACCAGGAGAGAAGCTGCTGCCATTAGACGATTGAGGATCAACCATACCAAATACACATATCTCGATAATTGGTGCTGGGAAATCAAAACAAACACCCTGAAAAATTGATCAAAATTATAATTTTCAAATTTCAAAGCACTGCAAATGCTATGTAGTTTTTTTTATTTCACATATCGAAAAAAAATAGTATTTTTCAATATTTCAGGAATTTTGTGTTGAATCTTTTTTTCTTTGATAATAATCAACAATACCAGATACACACATGGTTACTTGATGTCTTCTGAAAACCTTCCCGTCTGCCGTCACTGCAATAGTGCTTTAACCGTCAAACATTTTCTCACAGACTGCCAGGAATACACCATTACATACAAGTGCCTAGACCTAACACCAAACCTGAGAGAGCTTTTAAACTGTACTGCTGAAATCCCAAAGACATTGAAATTCCTCAAATCAACTAACCTCTACCACAAAATATAAACTAGATTGATATTTTACCGAGTATTTTACATGTTTTATGTTCTAAGATAGTTTAGGTATTTATAATATATGTCTTTTTGTCTTTTGTACAGTGCCAATGGCCATAGTTGTCGGGGCACTTAAATTCTAATAAAAAAAATTCTCAAGGATGTATATGATATAGCATTAAAGAATTACCCTGTATAACATAAAAGTTGATGCAAACTAAACCTTTGAATAAACTACTCACCTGTTAATAAACCACCAGCTATTGCAATTGCCACTGTTGTGACCAATCCAAGAAACTGGTATCCAGCTTGTTGTCCCGCACTGCGTACAGTTTCCGCTCTTATACTTCTACTGGGATAAATTTCATAGAGATCGTTAAGATACATGCTTTCTGTTGCAATACCTGCCATGAGAACACTCAGCAGTCCAGATATCACACCAGGCATTCCGTGGAGGTTGTGTACACCACAAGTGTCAGGAATGCCCAATAACTTTTCCATAATTGGCTGAAACATCGAAACAAAAAAGTGTAATCAAATTACTTCATGAAAAAATGTCTAGATACATTTGATGAGGTGGTTAATCGGCCTATTGTGATACTCTCAATGAAGAGTACGTACATTCTCCAGCCCGACTTTTTTTTAGTAGCCAACCAGCCCCAAGACTGAATCTTTTATGTAATTTGTTGTCGGATGTTTCTCATCACCTAGTACAAAAAATATCACATTCACCAGGTAGTCGCACTGGCATAGGATGTGCTCTGCAGTTTCGTCTTTAGGTGACAGAATCTGCATATATCTTCGTCAACCCCATTAACTTTGCGTGCCTGTTGAGTTTACAATGCAATCCTACTATGGCTTTGACAGTTTTATTTTCAATTCATCAAAATGAGGAGAAATTTCAACCTAGAAGTACGAGGCTTGTTCGACTGAAACCCATCTTTGGTCAGGTTAGGCTTGGAAACAATTGTAATCATTCAACTGACGTTTTCCAACATTAGTAGTGTATGCAAACGTCACACTGATCTGTTTATTTCGTTTATATTTGACAGCGATTTTAAGTATTGTGACTTTGAAATGGCGTTTGTTGTTAACAATCCGTCCAAATGTGATAAGCGTGCGGTCATTCAATTTTTGTGTGCTGAAGGTGTGCAACCGTTGCAAATTTATACGCGAATGCAAGCAGTGTATGAAAACGCATGTTTTGCATATCCAACTGTGAAGGAATGGTGTCGAAAATTTAAGAATGGAGAAGAGAGGACGAATGATAAGCCACGACCAGGTGCATTGATTACTGAATCAACAGACAGGAATGTGGCATGTGTGGAATGCCTGATTAGAGAAAATCGTCGAATTTCAATCAGAGCAATTTCAGAAAATGTTGGTGTGAGTATAGGATCTGTCCATAGTATCGTACACAAACTAGGTTACAGCAAAGTTTGTGCGCAATGGGTTCCTCGTCTTTTGTCTGAGGACCAAAAAAGCTTGCGAATGGGCTTGTCTTTGCAACACCTCACGGAATACAGTCAAAATGGTAATGACTTTCTCTCGTCAATAGTTGCTGGCGATTAATCTTGGTGTTATTATTTTGAACCATCCAGTAAGCTGTCATCGATGCAATGGAAACACGCAAATTCTCCGCCACCAAAGAAGTTTAAAGTTCAACCTTCTGCAGGCAATGTTGACATTTTTTTTCGACCATGAAGGACCCTTGCTGATAGAGTTTACAGAACCTAAAGTGCATATAAACGCAAACCTGTATAATGAAACTTTGAACAAGCTCCATCAAGCAATAAGAAGAAAATGTCCAGGGAAGCTTTCACGTGGTGTTATTCTGCTTCACATGCTCGGCCTCATGTTGCCAATGTAGTGAAAGAAAATCTGCAACGAAAGAAATGGAGGATATTAGAGCATCCACCCTATAGTCCCGATTTATCACTTTGCGATTTTCACATCTTTGGGCCACTAAAAAAGGCGTTAAAAGGTAACCGTTTTCAGTCGGACGCAGAAGTACAAAACGCTGTGAAAGAATTCTTCCAGCAGCAGCTACAAGAATTCTATAAGCAGGGTATACATCGGTTGGTGAAACAGTGGGATATGTGCCTCAATTGTAGTGGTAGTTATTTGTAACTGTACTTGTCAATAAATTTTTCCTGGACCAAAGATGGGTTTCAATTGAACAAGCTGTTATTTGCAAATCCAGGGGTCGCCATTTTGAAATGACACTAACAATTACCCTCAGAGGGCAAGAAAAAATTAAATCCTGCAGTTATTTATATTGACTGAACTATGATTGACCAATCCCAATGAAACAGTACCACAAAATAATTGCCCATTACGTAATTATTATTAAATTTAAAAATGGAGTCTTCATGCATATTGCTTTGGAATATTACGTACCGATAAGCGACTGTATCCAAAAACAGAAACAAAACCTGCAATGATACCTATTATAATAGCTCCCAAAGGCTGGATCATTAGATTGGCAGCAGCTCCGACAGCGACTCCACCAGCTAGGGTAGAATTTTGGACGTGAACCATATCAAATTTTTTTTCAGGTGTCAACAAAACAGATGTCGAGAAAGCAGTTACTGTACATGAAGATAAAGCTAAGTATGTGTTCACTACAGCTCGACCTTGTCCTTCTGCTCCTAATTCGATTGCATTGAAGCTCGGCCAGTATAACCATAGGAATACAGTACCTGAAATGAAAGATAATACAGGATTTTCAACCGGAAATGGAGCTTTGGGGCATCACAAGTTGATGCTTACTTCAAATAATACGATTTTAATAATAGGTTTGTCTATATGTTAGTATTCTCAGAATTGATAATAATTGAAAGGTTAAATGCAGATGCAAAACTGCAAACTATCCAAACGGAGAGGTATTTTGTGACTTATTTTTGCCCCAATACAGTTCTCTGCCGGGTCCAGACCAAGCAGACAAAACGAAAACACAATTCTGAAACAAAAACACGACAAACTGGCGACAAAATTTGTCGTCAAAAGACAAAACAAAATCGGGACAAACTGTCCACACCAGAATGACAGAATATAAAAACAGAATTCAGTTGGTGACGTTGTTGTTGTGATTAGTGTTGGTTAACCATGTGGTGTTTCAATCAGGAAAAAATAGAACTGAAGATTTATTGCTAGCAGCAAGTTGTTTTTCTTATGCTCTCATCATCCCAGGTTGCTAAAGCAAAACGGAAACGTTTTTGGATTAGACCAAGTCAAAAAAAGCGAGCAAGCTGTTCGATAAACAAATTGTTACGCACAGCTAATATTGGACTAGATAGATAGATATATATATATATATATATAGATAGTTTATTTCCTTTTAAAATCTTTAAAAATTTTATGGAAAGGGTGAGAACAATATATTGTTTACAATGATAAAATGAATATAAGTTATTCATTTATAATAAAGGCTCTGAGTTTTAGAACATCCCAAATATAGCAATTGCTTTAGCTGAATTTATTGTGATATTATTCAGTGAATAGCTGCAACATTGATATCGGCTAGGTAATTATTTAAGGTGGATTGTTTCATACTACAATAAATGGAACAATCAAAAAGTATGTGCTCAATCGTTTCTAACTTTTTCTGGTTACAAATTGTGCAGATTTCATTAGGGTTTTTCTGATAGCGACAGCCTTTGTATGTAAACTTTAAGGAGGATGTATTACATAACCGAAGTTGCGCGATAGTTCTCATAATTTGGATGGGCATTTTTAGGCACAGATATTTTTGTCGTGACGCAGATACTGTTAAATGTTTTTATATGGAAAGAAAGGATGACTGTTGGCAGAGGGAAATATCTAATTCTAGAAGTTTATTTTTAAATTTAAGTAAGAGAGGTTTTCTATTAATCTGTAAAAAGCGAAGGGAGAGATTATTCCAAGTAAGATTGGTATCAATGAAAGTAAAAAGAGCTTTTACCTGAGCTGCCCAGTTGTACTTGCTACCACATTCAATTAGATGCAATTGACGGAAGAAGCACAATTTGGGGTAACGGAAGTCATCCATATGTTATATGTTATATAAGATTTTGCTTCTACCGCACTCTATTCTAACTATATAGCTGAGTGTTGACACAGGTAACATAAGGATACGTTTTAAAAATTGAACTTTGACTTGCTCAAGAATATCAGCATAACGAAGTGCCCAAACAGAAATACAATTGGACATTGTGCTTGTATTTCAAAAACCGGACACTGCACTAATATATGTTCAACACTTATTTGTACATCACATGTCGTGCACATAGGTGGATCTTCCCTTTTAAGAAGATACTCGTGAGTGTAACGTGTATGACCCAGACGTAGTCGTGTCAAAATGGTCTGTGTTCTTCTTTTAGTGGGCAATGTTTTCCAAGGTGTTATACTTTGCTTGACTGTTCTCAGTTTGCTGCTTGAACTTAACCACATATTATACCAATGTTGATGCACTTTTTCCCTAATGAGGCTCTTCAGATCTGATTTGGTCAGGTCAATTTGGTCAGGTCAATTTTAAATTTAGATAAAACAGGTATATAAGAGCTCCCGTTGATTGTTTTGCTTTCGCGCTACTCTTATCTGCCATTTCACGGAATAAAGATGAGGAGGTAAAAGTAACACCAAGGTAATTGTAGGTGTTAGTTAACTCAATGTGGTGGTGTTTTAATGTAGTGACTGAGTAGTGAGATTCGATCAAGCAGAAAAATACACTTAATTTTGATAAAATTGTACATTCTGCTTCTACTGCTAACTCGTTTTGACTTGTACACGCGTCCACACTGTCCCACTTGTCGTCAAATACACAGACAAAACACAGACCTTTTGATCTTTACCGACCTGAGACAGGATTTGAAAAAGTTTCCAAATTTGCAAACAAAAAAAAATTGTCGCAGAAATGTCTCACAAATATTTTCGATTTGTCGCCAATTTGTCGCGAAACATGAATGTTTTCGTTTTGTCTGCTTGATCTGGACCCGGCACTAGAATTTGAAAAAACAATTCTTATGAGGACATTCTTTGAGTCGATAGTATCTTACTAGGTGGCGGAATCTATATAGCTTACAAAGTATAATTGGACTTCTTATGAGATATTCTCCAAAATATATTGATGAACATTATCACCTTTGGAAACCTCTGTCTTTAGTCCAAAACTTTTGTTGAAGTCATTTTTCTGTATCACCTACTCTAAAGTGGTGTGAAAATTGTGTTCTTTCGTTGACATGGGAAAGACTAACTTCCATATGCCTGAACCAGTGCCGGATTAACCACGTAGCAAAAGTAGCAATTCCTACGGGCCACGCATATTCAAACCAACTCATCTCTGCCTGAGCGTAATTTTTCGAGGGAAACGTCTGAAACATAAGACACTCGGTACCGGCGTAAATAAAACACCTAACACTTATAGACAGCGAATAGACGTGTTGAGTATTGAATTATTTTTTTACCACTTTATACTTAAGAACCCATAGCAGATCAACGGGCTCTTTGAAAGAATTTGCTACGGGCCCCGCGCTTGCTTAATCCGGCACTGGCCTGAAGCGATAACCAAAAATATAGACTCCATTCATGAAGTATTAAATGTAAATTCCAGAAAAATATAACAGCAGCACATTCAATGTTCCAATTGGCAACTAGAGGGCGTTATGTCACATCTGGATCTATTTACGATCTTCTCTCAGAAGTTTCAAATCAAATGCTTACAAAAACGCAAACCAGACAAATCCGCGAACTAATAATTGCTGTCAATCTAAAGAGCATGTCATTTTTTGGTGAGCTTTGATGATTGTTAGCTTACACAGAAAGTTGTAAGAGGAATTATGTCGCTGAAATTGTTTTGAAATCAACGCACCACACCAGACAAATATTTATTAACATTACATAATGAAATAAAGCCAAGCGATCTCCATTAACAGAAATGTACTAAACGCACCTACTAGCTTACTATTTTAAATACTCACCACCCTTAATGAATCACCCTGAACAGTGAAAGGTACAAATTTGAGTATACTGTCAAATTCCAAAACACGGTGTCCACAAAAATATAACCAGCTTTGAACTTGAAATGAAATGGTCAAAGCTCGAAGCATCAGTTTAATACTAAACAAAATCTGAAACGACTTAACATTCCAAAAATATCAATGAGATCTTTTTAAAAATCTACATGCATACATAGACCGGGGTCGATAACTTCTGAAACCAGAAAAAATAATAATAGTAGGATAAAACCCATTAGAAAAGGAGGAGAATATGATATGATTGAAAAAAAATAAATTACGGGCAATCCGAGTTCAGGAAGTGGGAGGGGGTCAGTTTTTAAGGGTACATGTTGATTAAAAAAAATTCGAATTTGGGTTTTTTTCATTTTTTGCATTTTCTGAGAACATTTACCATGGTGATGAATATTTTCTTTCAGACTTTCAGGAAGTAGAGATTTCAACGAACAAAAAGCCCACCGACTTTTTAAAAAAAAGCTGATATTTTGACGCGAGAATTATCGATTAAAAATTAGGGTGCTTTTTTGATATTAAGTCAAAATAGGGTGAAATAAAATGTATTTCAAATCAAATAAATTACAGTGAATTTGGGACATAATAAAGTAAGTTTTCACGAAATTTTGTAGAAAAAGTACTTTTTTCGAAAAAGAAAAAACTTGGTTATTTGAACTTTTCACATAAATTTTGAGGTTATAACTGAAAATTGTGGGTACAAAAGTTGTAGAGCTTTCTATTACTCACTTTGCCATTTAACTTTTTTCCGTAGGACTCACCCCCTCCCACTTCCCGAACTCGGATCGCCCGTAATTCATTTTTTTCTTCAATTATATTATATTCCGCTTCTTTTCTAATGGGTTTTATCCTACTATTATTTCTTCTCACTTTTTACTATTTTTGAAGGCTTCGGCACTGGTCTAACATACCACAATCAATATTTTCACATCTCGTTAAAATAGCTCGGCCTCCCTACCATTTCACCAAATATGTTTTTTTTTCTATACTTATCTCTTAAACGATAGAATAGAGTTACGGAGTGGTGAAGGTAAAGGCGATAATATTCAGTATCCATTGATAATCACTTCCGATGAGTGTCCTATCCAAAAAAACTGAAAAAATTCGAGTATTTGTACACATTAAAAAAACTGAATTTGACATTTCCAATAAATCTGTGGGTTTTTCAAGAACTACGACATAGGTTTGCCGAACCATGTATGTATTGAGAATAAACTTAATCCCATTTGTAGGATTTCAACAAAATATAATGAAAGATATGCTTGTCACATTCACCAACCACCTCACAAAGTCTTTAAGATTTTCAATTTCCGATATATCAAATCCTAACGAGAGGAGTCTTCTTCAGCCGCATTCAAATACGAGACAGAAAGATTCCCGTGGATGAAAATTTCAAAGTATATGTGATTTTTCAAAAGCATTTGAGTATAATGACCGGAACCATGTCGAAGATGAAATCGGAATAAATTGAGGGTTCAGTTTACTCGATCTGTTTGTAAAACGATTTGAAGTGTGTAATAGAATATGCAAATGGATTTTACAAATGAATATTTTATTGGTGGCACGATTATTTCGTTCTGATCCATACAATTGAAACGATTTGCAAATTCAGCGTGCATAAAGTTATAGGTAGAGCTGAAAGTTTGCAGTTTACATACTGACAGTTGAGTGTTTAAATTTTATCAACGTGTAGGCAAAAATTTAACCTGTGTTATATTTTTTCCTATACCACATACCACATATAATTCCACATCCACATCTCTCCGAATATCCTACACACTCGTCATTCACCTACTCACCTCCCAATTGCTCCTGTCTCCTGTAATTATAGTCGAGCGGATAAAGCAAAAAAGTTCGGAATTTTTTCCCTAAAGACGGATCGAAATGCGGTTATTTGCATTCGCTTCGGAAAATTATTTGTAAAAATTTACCTACTTTGTTCCCATTACAAATCGGGAATTGCATCGCTGCAGTCAAAAATGCATGCCAAAAATGCATCTTTTGGGAGGCCTTTTGGAGAATGTAAAAACTCTGTAAATAAGAGTCATAACTGGCTCAAATCGGGTACCCGGGGGTTTTCGAAGTCGCTGATCACGATTATGATGTTGAATTTGACCCCCCGGACACCTAGGGCTGAGGAACGCCGATGAACCTCGTCTCCGTGGCACTCTCCAAGAAATCACAAGGGGAACGAAAAAAACTACGCGCTTGGGGGTTTTTCGGGTGGCTGAATTCAAATATGGCATCGGCAAACACCCCCTGGACACCTGGTGCCCTCGAACCTCGACCTGGACATCATCCCCGAGAACATTCTTGTAATATCGACAAAAACAGCCCGGAAATTATTGGAGGCGTGTTTTTTGAGACGCGAAATCACAATTTCACGTCGAAAACGACCCTTCCACCACCTGGTGCACCGGAACCTGCGCTTGAACATCGTCTCCGAGGGTTTTCCAAATAAAATCGAAAAAGGTAGACCGAAAATCGTTATGAGGGGTTTTTGGGCCGCTTAATCAGAATTTTGCGTGGGAAACGACCCCCTGAACACCTGGTGCGCTGTACCCTGGCCTCGAACGTCTTCTCCGAAAATTTTCCTGAGAATATCGCCAGAAACAAACCGAAAATTATTGAAGGGGGGGGTTTTGGGCCCCTCAATCCAAATTTCACGTTGGAGAGGACCCTCGCACCACCTGGTGCACCGGGACCTGCGCCTGAACGTTGTCTCCGAGGGTTCTCCTAACAAAATCGAAAAAGACTAACTGAAAATCACCCCATAATTTCACACATTGATTGATCTGTAACTGTGCCTGGGGTCCTCGAAAAAGTTGATCCAGTCCTGTAAAATTCAAAACTTTGATTTTGAATAGAGCGGGGAGAATTACGACATAATCTCCGGCTAGGTACATTTTTTACAAATAATTTTCCGAAGCAAATGCAAAAAAACCGCATTCCAATCCGTCTTTAGCGAAAAAATTCCGAACTTTGAGCCTTTTTTGTGCTTTATCCGCTCGACTATTAGCAAATCTACCCAAACGAAATAAATTTATTGATAGAACATACATGCAAATCATATTGTTCTACCAGTGAATATTACTGTACTTAGCTCCCAGAACAAAATTATTTTTGGATGTCAAGCATGATAGAGACTACCTATTGTAACACATTACAAAGTTTCTGCAGACCGTTCACTAAGAAGCAAACACTACTTCTCTGGCTATATGCCACGATAGATATTGAATTGCACTTCTAAGTTAAACGGGGTTGGGATACCTTCACGATATAACCAACTATTCTGGTTTGTATTTAGAGGGGACAATATCACTTGTAGACTGGTTTGCGCCTTATCAGTACAAGGTAGATATCATCTACACAAAATGAGAAGAGTTAGTGAACCTGTGTGCATAAAATGCGAACTATATTGAACTATATTAAAGAGAGAGAGAGATTAGCTTATTGTTATGAAAATTTTACAATTTTATGGTCAAAATGTCATAATATAAAAATATAAAAAAAAGTAGAACGTGTCGCGGGACACACGGTAGGAACTTTAGTTCCTTTTAAGCAAAAATTATGTAATACATCTGACCATTGAATCTGACGTTATAGATAAACAATTTGCATATTCTTTGGTGGTTGAGTAGTAAGCACACCAGACTCTCACGCGGTAGACCCGGTAGTCCAAGATCCCAGAGCGATAAGACACAACTTATTTTCACATAAATGAAACCTTATGTTCTCAGTAGTATCTTATGTGCTCAGAATACCTGCGCGCTTGTGGAGCTTGCCGAGTGACACCTGGGCAGGTACCAGGTGTGAAAGGTAACTAAAATTAATAGTTATTTAACTAAAATTTTCATAGCTAATTTTTATATATATTTTGGAGAGTATTATTATAAAGATATACCATGAGCGTCAGACACTTTTCATGGGCCAGAACTTTTGTCAGACGCTTTAAAGCTCTACAAGAAATAAATGAGCTTAACTTATTTTTACATGTCTGACTTTCAAGTATGTTGTTAAGACAATTGTTACGAAGTTATATTTAATTAGTCAGACAAAATTGATTGACCAAACACCCCCTAAACAGCAAAATTATTCAGCCGTGAGTATGAGCGCGAAAGCATTATAGGTGCGTTTCGGAGCGAGTGAGACGGTCTTACTAACTCAGTTCCCCTTCTCTCATTCGTGTAATTCTTCTGTGTATTGTGTATGTGTCCTTTGCGTGCAACCTAATGGTATAGGCAAAGAATACACAACCTAACGTATTCTTTGGTATTTTGTTTTGTTGAAGAGATTCACCAACGTCCCTTGGTAATTGGTCACCATCAAACCAATGAAAGTGAAACTGGTTTTCCTTTAACCTCCATCCATTTTGTTCAGGAGTAAAAATGATTGGTTGTTTTTCATGTGCATAATTCCATATGCTAGAAATGTAATTAGCTCGTATAACTTGTTGGAATAACTCAGTTTTACACGGTGGTAAACTGCTTGCATCAAAGTTTTTTAAATTTTTACGGTACGGTATCGGGGACACTAAAGATTTCACAGATAAACTTTTGGATAATCTTGAAAATATCTTCTTGTCTGTGCTCATCGGTAAATAATTCAGGATCACCAAAGTGCACCAAGTCTTTGAATTTTAGGTTATGTGTCACTCGATGTTGTAACACGATTTTACACTTTTTAAATATTTCCTCGGTAAATAATATTGATTTATCATGAGATTTTTCACAAAATGTACACTTTAATTTTGCTGATTCTGCTTCTCCCATGATTTTCGCGTTATCAAGTAATGTAATCACTCACAAATTATACGACGTAAACAACAAAAACATGTGGTCTCACAGATCCGAACTATACATACTGTATACCTATACCATTAGGTTGCACGCAATGGACACATACACAATACACAGAAGAATTACACGAATGAGAGAAGGGGAACTGAGTTAGTAAGACCGTCTCACTCGCTCCGAAACGCACCTATAATGCTTTCGCGCTCATACTCACGGCTGAATAATTTTGCTGTTTAGGGGGTGTTTGGTCAATCAATTTTGTCTGACTAATTGAATATAACTTCGTAACAATTGGCTTAACAACATATTTAAAAGTCAGACATGTAAAAATAAGTTAAGTTCATTTATTTCTTGTAGAGCTTTAAAGCGTCTGACAAAAGTTCTGGCCCATGAAAAGTGTCTGACGCTTATGGTATAACTTTATAATAATACTCTCCAAAATATATATAAAAATCAGCCATGAAAATTTAAGTTAAATAACTATTAATTTTAGTTACCTTTCACACCTGGTACCTGCCCAGGTGTCACTCGGCAAGCTCCACAAGCGCGCAGGTATTCTGAGCACATAAGACACTACTGAGAACATGAGGTTTCATTTATGTGAAAATAAGTTGTGTCTTATCGCTCTGGGATCTTACTCTACGGGTTCGATTCCCCGCGAGGAATTTTTTTTTATTGTTAATTTTATTTTTAAATAATTATTCTGCTTGATATTAATAACGACAACAGGTAGACGTTTGAAATATTTAGCAGAATATTCATTATTATAGATAATGGTACGGTACCCTCCACGAGGGAGTCCGACTGGCAACATCTACTTATAACAGCATCGTATATTTAAAAAAGGAAACCGTAGCATTATACAAATTGGACATTCGTTTACCACAAAATTAGTGGAAACATAAAATTGAATTGTTAAATTTTTAATTTGAAGTTATATTACAGTTTATAGAAATTTTTATTTTCTAGATTTTTTCCTAAGTGGTCGTAGAAAAAATATACTGCTCAACTCGTGTGGATTGTCCATATCGCACGATTGATTGATTGATTGAACGATTGAGCACTCCGCCTACGGCGTCGTGCTCCATCTTCGTCCTCGTGCGATATGGCCATCATATCCACACTAGTTGCACAAACTACAATTTCTTTCAAAATATGCCCTTTTACATTTAAAAACTACCTGCCAAATGTCAAATCAATTTATCCATCCATTTTGAAGTTTATCGAATTAAAACATTCAAATTTTCAAAATTTCAACACCCTGTACTTCGAAAAGTAGCTAGACCCCTTAATCGCGCAAAAAAAATTATGGAAATAATAGTGAAAATGTATCCGAACAAATTCAAGTAGATCACTAGCACTGCAAATACCAGCTTTGCATAGAATTTCAATATAGCATCGGTGGTTCAGTGGTTAGAATGCTCGCATTGCACGCGGGCGGCCCGGGTTCGAATCCGGGCAGGAGCATATTTATTATTATGAATCGCTGCTTCGTAAACGAGAGAGAGACTAAGGAGGCACAAGCACGCAAAAGCAAGGCACAAAACGAAGCAATGTAACATAACGTAGCGTAACGTAACGCGTAACGGTCAGATCATTTGCGTCGCGACCCCTGGTCGCTCAAACATAACCTGGCGTAAAGAACTAAAGTTCCAATAATGACTATAGGTATACTAATAATACAAAACATAATATAATATACAAATTTAATATACAGGGTGTCTTCAAATTCCCCTCGTAGAATTAGAGAGAATGAAAATTGCTTAAATGTCAGTGGCGTAAAAAATGGGAGGGGAAAAGGTAACATATTCTTCCAAATCTACACCACTGAATCAAAAATTGAAATATATTTTCCCATCAAATATGCCCTTTCATTTTTTAAAACAACCTGCCGAATGTCAAATCAATTTATTTATCTATTTTACAGTTAACGAATTGAAACATTTCATTTTTCAAAACTTAATCACAAGTATTTCGAAAAGTAAATTTGCTGGACCCCTTAGTCCTTATATCATTTTATCCAATTTTACGGGAGGTTGTGTTTTGAAAACACCCTGTATAATAATACAATAGCATAATAAATATCGAATTATGCCGATGTAACTCAAAAGTCCGGTGGATTGTAGAATTCTGCCCCTGAATGATAAGGTCTTTCAAGTACAAATGCCTTGTCAATCTCCGGAGCTTAAATGTATTTGACACTTTCAATTATAAAGGTGGTTGTTCTCTTCTTTTATTTGGCAGTGGTAGTTGAAAAAGTCAAGATTTTGTTACAGTTGTATATATGCATAGTCGTACTTTTCTCTTGGTTTCTTTGGCAATAATTTTAATGAGGCAGTAATCACTGCCTCAACCAGCTGTGGAGTCCCAGAAATGGAAAATTCACCATCTCTTAACGCGTCATTTGGATATGAAACTTTTTTGAACTCACAGTATTTTTCCTGAATGTCTGAAATGCTCTAATAACTTTTTTTCCGATCCCTTTCTAATGCCACCCCCAACTATCAAACCGCTTGAGTATTTTTATGTGTTTGTTTTTTGAAGTTTGGTACATCTTTTTTTACCCACAATACGTTGACATAAACTTTTTTCGTTGCAGCACCTAATAATTTTTGGTGATTCACGTAAACCCTACATAGGCACTAAATTTCGCAGTTTTGGAACTTCAGTTCTTTACGTCAGGTTATGTTTGAGCGACCGGGGGTCGCGACGCAAAAGATCTGACCGTTACGTTACGTTACGTTATGTTACGTTGCTTCGTTATGTGCATCGCTTGCGTGCGTGTGCTTCCTCCTGAGTCTCTCTCTCGTTTACGAAGCAGCAATTCATATGCTTCGGCCGGGAATCGAACCCGTGCCGCCAGCGTGGAAGGCGAGCATTCTACCACTAAACCACCGATGCCATATTATTATTCTATGCAAAGCTGGTATTCGCAGTGCTGGTGATCTACTTGAATTTGTTCGGATACATTTTTACTATTATTTCCATAATTTTTTTTGCGCGATTGATCTTTTCTGTTTATTCACAGCATCGGTTGTCAGGACGGTAGGTTGTGTCTACTGGTTTCTAAGTTTAACACGTCGGTAAGTGATTTACTTACCGTTCAGACGTCGAAAAGTAATAAATAGCATAAAAACAATTTCACTAAAATGCAAAATATATTTTAAACTGATCGAGAAGTATAAATGTCACTTTTGACATTTCGTTATTTCGAAGAAATTTAAATTATTTCGGAATTTCGGAATTTATTTCAATACGATCGCGCAAAAATGGTATAAGCATCTCGAAAGTTAAGGGTAATTACAACGTTTGCAAGTAGATTCCTCTCGTAAAATTGGACAAAATGATAGGAGGATTAAGCACATTTACTTTTCGAAATATAGGGTGTTGAAATTTTGAAAACTTGAATGTTTCAATTCGACAACTTTAAAATGGATGGATAAATTGATTTGACATTTGGCAGCTTGTTTTTAAATGTAAAAGGGCATATTTTTTTTTTATAGAAATAGTAGTTTGTGCAACTAGTGTGGATATGATGGCCATATCGCACGAGGACGAAGTTTGAGCACGACGCCGTAGGCGGAGTGCTCAATCGTTCAAGTGCGATATGGACAATCCACACGAGTCGAACAGCATATTTTTCCTACGACCAGCTTAAGAAAAAATCTAGAAAATAAGAATTTCTATAAACTGTAATATAACTTCAAATTGAAAACTTAACAATTCAATTTTATGTTTCCACTAATTTTTTTGTGGTAAACGTACAGTTCTTGAATGTTCGATTTGTATAATGCTACGGTTTCCCTTTTTAAATATACGATGCTGTTATAAGTAGATGTTGCCAGTCGGACTCTCTCATGAAGGGTACCGTACCATTATCTATAATAATGAATATTCTGCTAAATATTTCAAACGTCTACCTGTTGTCGTTATTAATATCAAGCAGAAAAATTATTATAAATAAAATCAACCAATTAAAAAAAAAACTTCTTCACGGGGAATCGAACCCGGGTCTACCGCGTGAGAGTCTGGTCTGCTTACTACTCGAACACCGACGAATATGCAAATTGTTTATCCATAACGTCAGATGTATAACATAATTTTTGCTTAAAAGGAACTAAACTTCCTACCGTGTGTCCCTCGACACGTTCTACCTTTTTTTATGGTATGTGCTTCTAGACACCTTGTATCTATTGCAATATTTTCCAGCTTACGTTACTCTAGTGGCAATTCTCATGTGAACGGTATTTCAAGCCCTTGCTGGTACTTGGAACTTTTGATTATATTTTTATTTACCTACTATCAGTTTCGAAACATAAAACACGTATTCTACTAATACGATTCAATCGAATGTATCATCAACTGTAAACAGAACAAGTATATCCTACCTATCATAGCAAACAAGTCGGATGTATAGTTGGCTTCTTGTAAGGAAACGGCTGTTTCCGAGTTTCCTTCCTTATTCTCCTTTTGCCTGTTCAGCACGTAACTAACTGCCAAGCCGAAGTAAGCGCCAAAAGCGTGAACGAATATTGAACCACCTGCATCTGCGACCTGATAACATATTTTTCAATTACAATTATATATCAGTATGTGACACAAAAGGAGCAATGATTATATCCGTTTATATAGTTTTGTATGGACATTTCGATATTGTGTTGGCATTACGTATTTTCGTAAGAAATATATCTTCAGATAAAATATACGACATGGAAGATAAATTGATTTTGAATAATGTTATTATTTGAATTGAAAAATAATGATCTTTATACAAGGTACGAGGAAATAAGGGTCTGGTAAATAAAGTTCGTGACCATGAAAACTTCGCAAAATAATAAAGAAATAAAAATGACTAAGGGTATCAATCCGAATATATGGGACAATTGAAATATGGATAGGTGAGAGATGAGAGGCCTGGGGATCATGAGTAGAAGGATACTGGCAGGAGTTGTGACCTCTATCTTATTGTACGTGGTGCAGTAATACTTGTCAAGAGGCATAGAAATATGCTTCTGTCCACGCAGAGGAAAATGCTGCTCTACCTGATTGTAGAAGAGCGTCAGAGACTACTTCGGGTGGGTAAGGTGACGGATGAAATCAGACGTACGGAGAAGGAAGCTACCAGGAAAAGATGGATACGGAGATGGCCGGAGCTAGAACGCGCTGCTCAATGGACAAAGAGTCTCATACCTGACCTAGGGGCATGGCTGGATTGCAGCCATAAGAGGAACGATTTTCACATCACTCAGTTTTCAAGCGGCCATGGGTGCTTTAAGAGCTACTTAGATAGAGTTGGAGAAGTTCCAGACCAAACCTACGATTACTGTGGAGAGGAGGTGTACAGCCCAGTAGTAGATGGGGGAAAAAAGGGAAAGAAATATTAACATGGGATGTAGAGGGTGCTTTCTCAGCGGACCTGGTGCGCTGGATGGTGGAATGTAGGGACAATTGGGGAAAAGGACATGGATTCATAACGGAAGTCTTGGAAAGGAAGCTAGCAGATGAGAGGGAGAGAGAGGCGTCGTAGCCGGGTAAAACGCGTACCAGATCCTGAAGCTATGCCATAAGGCGTAGAGGCAATTCCAGGCTGGGATGTACTAACAGGCTTGAAGGTGGGTTTTTTAGTGGGTAGCATTGGCACATGAGTCCCACACGGCCTCGAAAAACGGAGGTGTTCGTAAAGCATTTTCCCACCTCTCCAAAAAAAAATAGGGGAATATTTGGAGTTTTTATCATGATTATGATGATATTTTAGGTAAAAAATATTTCATTACGTTAGGGAAATTTTTCATGGAGTTTTCCAGGAAAGCAATATAAATATTCAGTAATTGTTACACACGAAATTTTCAAAGGAAATATTTCATGTTACATAAACAGAGCCATTCATTACAGTTTGTCCTACAAAGGTTGCTTAACTTCGGATCCTGAATTGAAAAATACCTGATATCACTTAAATTTATATCTATCACAAAATTGATATAAAAATGTTGATTATAATTTTTTTTTTGTTAACAGTGAGGAGTTCGAAGTAGAAATATTTGTCAATGTTGAAAAGGGAACATATTTTTCAACCATTTTTCAGTTTTAATATGTTTAATTTTTATTTGAGGTCTTGAAGTATTCTTACCTGGAAAACTGTTATTCCTAAATATGAATTGGCAGAGTATATTATTATCTCAATAAAACCCATGAGAACTAAATGTTGAACTGATGTTCTACCTAGTACGACCCCCATTGATATAAGTACACTGGCTGCTGCAATATCTGCTTTGTATAAACTGGAACAAAATAAAGAATCAAGGATTGGAGATGAATTCATGCAGGCAGATATTGAAACTTGGATTAATTTTAAACTGAAACTATGAACATTAAACCTTGTAACCTAATCATAGAGGAAATAGTAACAGAAATTTGAATTGTTAATAAAGAAGAATACTGAGTCTGAACCCAAAAATTGCTCACATGAATCCAGAACAACGCATATGTCATGCCCTAACCTTCTTGAACAGCAACCATCTAATTATGTTTTTGTTGTCAGGAGCATTTTTGATTTCTGCTTCTCAAGCCCTCGTAAACTGAGTGTCTCACGATCCTTTCAATATTTGAAAAAATTGAGGGTGTAAAGTATAAAATGAAAAAGCAAGACACCGTAGTCAAGTTAGGGTCTGAAAGTGCATTCAAAGTAAACTTCAGTCTGGAGACACGTGCCAAAACAGGAATACAGCAAACTCCTGGTCAGAAAACAGACACTGACTAACGAAACGTGGACTCAAAATAGACATACTCGGGATATACGAATTAGCGGCGATTGGAAGTCTCCAAAACGTATCTAGAACGTTGATCGTACCAAATTTGGATGTCCTTAGTACATACGGTCTTGGTCGGACGTTCTGGGGACTTACTTGCACTAAATGAGCTGTTTGTTTCTGTCTATAGAATTCGTAGGATGAAAACAAGTGATAATATGAATTAATCCCACTGAAAAGCTCCAATTAACTTTGTGTGCTCTTTTTTTTGTAGTATCGTTTGAGTTTAGAGAGGTCCTTTATTCCGTATTATCTTTTCAGTGAAATTAATCGAAAAGGAAAATACTTTTCAAACATTCATGTAGAGATTTATTCGCTCGTTACTGAGAGCTTTTAAATTGAAAAAAAAATGATTTATTTTTTTAAAATCAGTAGCTAGCAACCAAATCAACAAAGAACGAATTGGAAGGTACTTGATGAGTTTAATCTATTTCCATGATAAAATCTGGGTTGTATCAAAAAAATTTGTTTTTCCAAATTGAACAAATGCCAATATGGAAACAAAATAGCTTGATTATACCTGACAAAATAAATGGATGTATACAGGTTTAGAGAAAATATTATTTAGATAAAAATATTGTTAGTCAAATACCTAGGCAAACTCCATGAACTAGACAAGAACAATATATTTTATCCTATTATCTTTTATTGGAAGAAAATGTCAAAAAAATGAGGATCTGATCATTGGGAAGATCTAAACTTAGACAATCGAAGATAGTTCTGGGTAACTAAAACATGTTGAGAACATATGAATGTTAGTATTAAACTGCACTCAGAGTTCTAATAGGATGTTGTCCTTGAATGGGCACCTGGGAAAGCTTTGTTGAGGAAGAAGAATGTAGATTCTGTGGCATGGAAGAAGAAACCTCCATCCACATACTTGCGAATTGCACAGAAATCTAGATTCCTAGGGCACAACACCTAGCAGACTTCTAGATAGTAGGAAGACACTTCAACTGAAGCCTGCTAATATCCTTAAATTGCTCCTGGACATATTACCGGAGGAGCAAGTAGTCTCTGAGAATTTTCTCATGAGCTAATAGATTTTCAGTCCAGTTCAATATCATGTAGATTTTAACAAATTAAATTGTTTTATTCCATTATTTAGTATGGACCTACATCAAGTAAAAGCCTCATCTATTCAATATTTCATTTTGTTTCGAACATGCGTCTCAAGTCATTCTGTAACGAATTCAATCAGTTTCCATTGTAAATCACGATTACACAATTTTCATCTATAGAAACGTTCCCCGTCTCTCTGATAACTGGAACTTTACGTTTTTCCTCTTAGCCTGACAAATATGGGATTTTTTTCATCTTCCTGTTTAACATAAACCTCTTACCTTTCGATCCCTATTTCAATTTTATAGTCTGAGTTGAGTTCGAAAAATCCTTGGCACAGCATAGCCCACTGAATTATGAAAGATCCCAATAATAATGTAAATCCGACACTGCTATATCCGTAACGTTTTAAAAACGTCATTAAAAATCCAAAACCGATGAATATCATAACGTGAACATCCTGGAACACTGGAAAAAAAATTTATATTAAATGGGAAATTTTTCAAAAATGTTTTATCAAAATTAAAACTAAACAAAGATTCACAAAGTCATGTTTTGTTGGTTTCGGGCTCTAGCTCGGGGAATCTATCGACCCGTGTACCAAAACCGTATATATCTACTTGGAAATCTCTATTGAAATTCAATTTTTATAGCAACACCGCCTATATCTAAATTTTGAGAAAAATAGTGGATATGTCCAATCCTGTCCCTAACATTCTTTTTCCTACGATCACTACCCAAAGTAGACTATTGCACACTCAAATCTAACCGCAAAGTTGATGTTTTCCGCGATCTGTCATAATTGACATTATTTACGCTCTAGAGCGTACTTTTCCGCTCGCCTGTTTTTATTCACAATAAACTGAAGAAAGGTAGTAAATAATAGATATATTAGAACAAAATGTAGAGCAGTCCGAATAGTTCAGTTGAAATATTAATATTTGAAGATATTTCGAACTAAATTAATAAATATTCCTACATAATTTGACTGACATCTACAATTTATACAAGTTACTGGATTTACAACGCTGCAGGTTACGCTACCAACAAATAGATGGAGGTGTATATTTTATATGTTTAATTTTATTGAAATTATAAAATTGATATTTACAACTTATTACAAATATAACGTTGTTAAGATTGACAATTT
>CAJUYI010002098.1:57123-84459 GCA_910591695.1 Galerucella pusilla
ATTAAAAAATATTCGGAGAATATATTGCTGACTTATTTTGGCGAAAAGTCCAAAACTCTAAAATCTTCAACCTTGTGGTCACAATATTCGATGCTTCGAAGCACTTTGCAAGTAAAAAATGATATTAACATCAGTAAATACACTAAACTGATTGCATTTTTGAACATCACATTCCAATAAAGTGTACTTTTCATGTTTTTTTTAATTATTTGTTTAAAAATTAGGTGATCGTAGAAAAAATCTTGTGTGCAATTCGAGCAGAAAGTGCGTTGCCGCTTTCGGCAGATTGCCCGCGCTCCTCTACGCGTCGCGCGGGCAACTCTCTGCCTCAAGCGGCAAAGTAGGTATCACTTTCCGCTCTCAATACACAAATAGCTATTTTTGCTGATGTTGTGATGTGATGTCTAGTAGTGCCTTCAGTACTGCAATATTTAAAGAAAGAAAGTAGAGTTTTTGGTGTTTTAAGTTAAAAATTGACGATTATGGAGGACGACATTAGTATGAGTGAAGGAAGTAGGAATAATCCAGTCATTTACGGTTTTATCTGCGGGAAAATTCCTAGTGAGCTGGATCTGTAAACATTTTTATTACAGTGTTGTGATGAAGATGTGAAAAATGGACATCGATATCGTGCCGGCTAAAAAAGTTAGGAAGGTCAAAACGTCACGAGAATCAGTTTTTCGCAAATACAGGGTGGCACTATGAACGAACTATTCTCCGGCGTCTTGACGGCAAATATAATTGGAAAAAATGAGACGTAGAATTAAGTAGATTTCTTAGGACTACAATTTGAAAATATTTTGGAATATACAGGGTGCTCCAAAAAAACGTGCTGTATCAAAGTTAGGTTCCTTTAAATGGAACACCCTGTATTTTATCACATTATTTGAATTGTACTATTGAAAATAATGTATGTTCATTAACATTTCCCTATACCTATCTAGTTCAGTTTCCAGGATAAATCGATTTTACATAATTTGTAGAACCTCCGAAAAAATACAATAACTTCAAAATAAAAACAAATAACCACATTTGCTTCACACCATCTCACTAGAAGCTTTTAAAATTCCGTTTTCAATATTTACTGGTATGCTATCATATGCAGGGTTTTTTTAATATGGCAGTATAACACTAAACATTTAATACATAAATTTCTGGCTTAATTTAAATGGAACACCCTATATTTGTTGGGTTGCCTATGTCCAACTCTGATGGTTCTCGAAAAATTTTAAATTTGTTTTTCAATATTCAATTATTTGCTGACATCTAGTTACCTATGACATGATACCTACTCCGATGGAAAGTTTAAAAAAATTTAAATCGTAAATTTTTACGTAACAAACTACCCGAACTTTTAGATGACGTTCCCCTAGCTACAGGGCAAAAAATGTGGCTGCAGTTAGATGGTGCGTCTGTTGATTACAGTATAATTGTCCGGCGTTACCTTATTAATATTTTTCCACAAAAATGGATTGAGCGAAGGGGCCCTTATCTTTGGCCGCCAAGGTTCCCATGCTTGACGCCATTAGACTATTTTCTTTGGTGTTACATATAAAGTATTGTCTACAATACAGAGCCAACCACTCCTGCGAACATGAAGGATAGGATGAGGAGGGGGATTTCAAAAGTTTAAATTTAAATTTCACTATAACAATCAACCCATTGAAGTTGTGAATAAATATAATTACCTAGGTGTAACAATGTCATCTTCTTGTGTATTTCATGAAATGTCAGTAGTTACTGCAAACAAAGGAAAGCAAGCCGTTGGAACTATGTTGCCAATTTTAGTTAAAGCGAAGACGGATTCCTGGTATACAAGAATTAAGTTGTTTGAGTTTTATGCTCTACTCAGTACCTGTTTGGGGTCTCAGGTATGAAAGAGTCCACGTACAGTTTATCAAAGGAGTTCTCCTTGTTTCTATCAATATACCTGATACAATAAATAGTACGTTTAGAGGTAATAAGTGTAAAACTTGAATATACAATCTTCAAACTCAAGATTTTGGCTATAGATGATACTAGATATCGTGTTCTTTGCATTAGACAACAAATTCGTACATCCGGTAGTACTGATTCCAAGTTTAAGTGGGCGGTACAAATGAAACCATTTTTCATTAAAATGAATCAGATAGAAATGTGGAACAGCTTGAGCTATATTTTTATATTATAAAATGTACCTATATTTTTTTTACCCCTCACGCATGGTAACGGATTTGCTGAATATGTTTGCAAGTAATTGACATTTTAACAAACATTCAATTTCCTATTTATCTATAATGTCCATTTATCATATTTCAACTGATGAAAATGGAATATAACAAACAACGGTTTGATTTTGACAGTTCATTCTATCATTTCATTCAACGTTGTGAATGCACTTATTCATATATTTTATGAACTAATTCTGTGGAATTTATCTCTGTATATTGAATTCCATTTACTGGTTACATTAAATTGATTAAATATGTTTATTAAACAAAGATCTCATTCAATTTGATATTATTTCAATTCCTATGCAACTTGATATTATCGTAAGTGAGTGAAAATAGTGTGACTTTGTTTTTCTCGACCTTAAGCATCGATATTGGTTCAGTGTTTTTCAATATCAAATCTTTTGGAATATAAAAAAGCGCAATACATTTTCAATTTCCTTCCAACAACCTTTATTAGGTCGACACGAAACCCTGCGCCACGGACGGTTCCTAGAGTTTGTTCAGAGATCCTTTGCCATTACGTCATAATGGGTGACGTATTCTGCTGTTTTACGTATGTCTTATATTACTTGTTATGTTATTTGACACTTAACCTCAAAATTATAATCAATGCCCTATGTTAAGGGGTGCGTTCACATACTTACTCCAGAGTTAAAGATTAACTCAGT
This sequence comes from Galerucella pusilla, assembly GCA_910591695.1. Classification (NCBI taxonomy): domain Eukaryota; kingdom Metazoa; phylum Arthropoda; class Insecta; order Coleoptera; family Chrysomelidae; genus Galerucella; species Galerucella pusilla. The sequence goes on from CAJUYI010002098.1 coordinate 60,005, forward strand.
ATCCTTTATTTACTTACTCTAGATGATGGATCAGCCATCCATATAAACCACGTGACTCAACTCTCGAGTAACTCTAGGTGTAATTCGGAGTAAGTTTATAAACACACTCAAGAATTGTTTTCAAAATATGACAACTGAACTGTTAAAAGTAACAGATAAAATTTATGTCGACCTTAGATAAGAAATACGTTAATGATGTCATAATTCCGTCTCATCCATTTCACGAATGAAAGAGCAAGCTGGACAATGCATGACGTAACGGCAAAGGATGGCTGAACAAACTCTACCCATCAATGTTCTGTTTAATAGTAACCGTGAGTTCTTACATTTCTGTGGAATAATTTGTGGTCAACATTCATTTATCCATTCATTCAAGTTCCAAAAAGTTTACATAGTATTATACAATCTGTATCTGTATCTGTAGAGTGGGGAGGGTGAGCGTGTAGGCTCACAGCACTTAGGCCACATGTGACCCATTGTACATTGTACATTGTCCATCCTGTCCTTCTCAGGAAGGTGGACAGGACACTAGGAGACATCTCCTTTATATTGGCAGGTGTAGGCCAAGACTCACCGAACACACACTCTCTTATTGACGATAACTCCGGACACTCGCATAGGACATGCCTGACAGTTTCATCTTCCTGTTCACACATCTTGCATAGAGGTGTGTCCACTAACCCCATAGTATGTAGGTGTTTCCTTAGTTGACAGTGACCAGTCAGAAATCCTAGTATTATACAATATAATTTAATATAGAATTATAACATGGTAGGAGATGGTAAAATGCCCATGTTGTTTATATGCCCCTCTAACGTAGAACACATGCCGGTACGTGGCCACAGCTAACTCTGGCATACACTGAGAATCATAATAAATGCTTACAGCCATAGGTACTTGAATCACACCGAAAATAAGTATTTTACTATAAAGTTGTGTTTTATCTAACGTATTATGCAGCTAATGTAGGTATTTTTTCATCAGTGGCTACTTCTGCACTTCTCGTAGACAATATGAAAGAGGCACATAATGTGATCATATGACGTATGTCTTGAAAGTATGGCGTCTGTGGACATTCACTTATTTTTGGTAATGGTAAATTTTTATTCACTTATAATTACACTAGAGCTTTTTTTGAGTCGAAGTAAACTTGACATGTATCAATTAGTATATTAAAGTATAAGTGGATATTAAGGTCTTTAAAACACGCGCGATTTTTCGAGCACGACGGCGAAGCCACGAATACTTTACGCTATTTTTTTTATTGGTGCACTTTGAAATTATAAATACTGGTCTATTACTACTACAACAACAAGAAATGGAAATCATAGATGGAAATGAAAACTAAATGTCAAATGGTTGAATTCGTGATGTATATGATGTATACCTTGCGTTGTCATGGAAATGAGAAAAACATAAACTAATTTGTATTTTGATGGAAGCTCAACCTTATTGAGTTCTGTGAATGTCAATAGTATTAATTTAAATACCATTTCTAAAAATTTTAAAAATCTAAATATTAATATTTCAAGCAATACCAACGGCATTTTCCATTTTAATTTATATATTTGACATTGTTAAATATTGTTCGACTAAAAGTTTTGACGTTACAAACTACTCCTGTCAGATCAATGATAAAAAAATTGTCATTTAGACATGATTTAGACCATAGATTTGCGACTTGCGACGGTAACTTTAAAACACGCGCGTGTTTTAAAGTTCGATTTAAATACGCTGGGGCGTGCTTTAAATAGGTAAAATGGTTCACCAATAAAAAAAAAGAATATTGTCATCAAAAATCGATATCAACAATTTTTTTGTGCGTGTGAAACTGAAAGGGTGTTTGCTAGCTGCATCGCAAGCTCCAGCCGAATTTATTCAAGATTGTCACGACATGGAGACGCCATTACTATTTTAGCGTTTTGATGCAAAGTTTGAAATGTGTTTCAAAAAAGTTTCTCCTTCATTTTTTCAAGAAACAAAACATTGTGGTGCAGTTTTTCAAAATCAGTGTCATCATGTCTATAGTATGTGATATATTTATGAGATGATGGAATTATTTCACAGCTCAAAAAACTCGTTGATGTAATAACTTTGTTTATGTAAGAACTACATTTAAAAAATGCTCCTATATTTCAAAAAATGTTATTTTAGCAGAGACCCGACGAATATCATAACGTGGACATGGAGGAACATTGAAAAATAAATTTAAGGAAAATTGCCAGCAGTAAATAAGAATCCACTGGGAATTTCAATAAGCTGTCTCTTGCTAAACCTCTTTACACAATTTTTTATCGTCTTCATGTGAGAGGAATATCTAGCAGTAGATATTTTACTATAAAATAAATTTCTACAGGCTGAAGGGAGGTCAAATTTTATTATTTATATTCAAAAACTCTTGTTTTCACTGGTGATGTTTTTCCTAGGATGTAGCTCTGTAACGAATTAAAACCAATTAAATCTGAAGAACGTTTAACATTATTTCATTGACTCAATAGGCGTTTTGCTGCGAGGTACCGTTGACTTAACGTTACACAATTTCTCGGGACCGTAACGTTTTCGCGACCGGTTGGTTCAAACTATGCTTAAAATGTTCTCCACCTAGTTGTTGGCAATAGCACAGCACTATAGAACTCCTCCTTAACTTTGTTTAAAATTTGAGGTGGAATATTCCGTATTTCTGTAGTTATCCTGTCTTTGAGGTCTACAATGCTAGTTGGTTGTGTCGCATATACTTTGTTCTTGAGATAACCCCACAGAAAAAAATCTAACGGCGTAAGGTCTGGCGATCTAGCTGGCCACTCAATAGTACCTCTTCGTCCAATCCATTTATTGGGGAAGATTCCATCTAAATAAGTTCCTACCAATAAAGCATAATGGGGTGTTGCCCCGTCTTGCTGGAACCAAACATTTTCATTCGGTAAGCTAGGATCTATTGCGTTGGGATATAAGTTTGCCAACGCAGGAATAACTTCATTACTAAGCATATTTAAATATTTTTCAGCTGTCAAATTTCCATCTAAAAATATAGGATCAATAATATGGTCGCCTATGATACCGACCCAAACGTTCACCTTTTGAGGGTACTGAGTATGTGTCTCATGCACGTATCCAATTAGGATTCTTTACTGACCAATATCTACAGTTCTGTCGGTTTACCTCTCCATTCAATGAGCATGTTGATTCGTCAGAAAAAAGAATGGTACCAAGAGCTATCTCATTTCTGTTCAGATTATTCATCAATCTTTCGCAGAAATCTATTCTACGATCTGGATCGTCTTCTGTTAACTCCTGCACAAAAGTTAATTTGTAGAGATGAAGTTTTTCTTTATAAAAACATCTTAGAACAGTTGTATGACTAACATTATTTTCACGGGCAATTTGACGTGTACTTGAAGTTGGATTCTCTTCGACACTTAACAAAATATCCACTTTCATCTTCAACGGAGTGTGGTTTTCTTTTCAATGGTTTGACATGTCCAAGTTTTCTGAATTGTGCATGAATTTTAGACACAGTAGGTACTTTGTGAAATATTAGGCAATTCGGGATACCTGTGATTAAATAAGTTTGCCACTTCAACTTGACTTCTGCAGTTATCCCCTTACCCGATCATCATTAAAATGTCAATTCGGTGAGTCTAAGTTAAATATTTCATTGTTATGTTGACAAGGGAAGAGTGTTTGACAAAGATTTTACTTTTTCAGTATAAACTGTCAACACATCAACAACTGACAGAATAGAAAACAATCCACATTATCTACCGATTTAAAACAATCCACATTATTTACAGATTTAAAACAATCTACATAATTTACCGATTTTGTCTAATTATTGGCGTTTTTAAGCAATTTTTGGGTATTTATGATAAAATTTATGGGCGTAGCAGGTATTGTTTAATATACAAATACGTCTAATAATTACTTAGTTTAGATTTTTGATAAATCCATATTTAGCTAATTAAAAAAAAAAGTACCAATATTTCAAGTGTAATAAATTATTAATTTTAAACCTGTATAATTCATAATTGACCATAATTGACCATACATTATTTAGTTTGTTGGAATCGGTTCATTTAGAGGATTTCAAAAATATGCAAATATACAGGGTGCTTCATTAAAAAAAACAACACCGACTATAGCATACTTGCATGAATCACCCTGTACACTTAAATTTATGTTTACATAACGCACAACTCAATTCAAAAGTTGACGTGTCCCGGCATTTTTTATAATTTTACAAAATAATGACAAAGAATTTTATTCCATAAGTGGTTTCCACAATGTATAACTAACGAATGGTTTGAATATGCATCAAAAATATAAAGATAAATTAGGTTTTCATACATGCAAATAAAAACAAGGATTTAATTAGAAGCTTGCAATTTTTTGCTAATAGCTCTTTTTTTAATCCTCTTAATACCTACCTGCATCCGGTAAGACCAGTAAAATTTTCAAATTATTTAATTTCTTGGTGAAATGCGGGTACAATTGAAAAATATTGCAATGTTTAAGTTACTTCAGTTTAAAATGACAGTAACATTTTGCATATAATCCAAGCTCTAGTTATAATAAATAACTACTTACTGAACTTCTTTCACATGTTAAAGCTACTACCTAATATCTGTGCCTCCGATTGTACCTTTAAACAAACATAGAGCAAAGGTTATCCTTTTTCGTTCTCACTCTACGGAACGCGTAGTGAGAATCTTACACTTCCAGGTGAATTTGCTGTAGAGTAAACAGTAACAGATCCGTATTTGACAAAATTTATATACTAAAACATGAATTTAATCTATTTCGTAAGAAAAATCTCTAAATCAATAAATATATCAAATGAAAAATATGTAGTTTAGTAATAGCCACATTCCAAAAATATTTTTACTACACTGTACCTGCAAAATAGTGGAAGGTATCAAATTTACATTTTTCAAATAATAACTGATGTGAAATTGAGATAAAATCGAAAAGGATCAAAGTGAGAAGTACATGAACAATGATTGTGAACACAATAAAAAGCTGGCAGTGAATGATTAACAATTTCAATTTGAAGTGTTCCAGGATTCTTTATGAATGTGTACAATAATGGATGTGATGAATTTACTTCCTTTGGCTTCACCAGACTCTATATTTAATAGCATTTGATCGTAGACAAAATCTTATGGGTAATTCGGGAAGAAAGCTCCCTGTTGCTTTACACAACTAGGTGGCAAAGTAACACTCTTTCAATGCACATCGAACTGAATAGTATAAAAATTCCGTTACATATCAAATTGCAAAAATATACAAAGAGCTGCCTGAATTTGTCAAACAAAGAAAATCGATTAAATCATTCAAAATTGCTCTAAAATCAGTTTTGTTTCGTCAATAACTTATGAACTTTGGTAACGGTTGATATACCTTCGATAAACGTTATGTCCTTCATTTTTTATGTTTGGGTTTTAGATTCCCACGTTTAAATTATACATAAATGAACTTCTTTTATAACATATTGACAATAACAATATTTTAATTGAAAATCAGTTTGTCTAAAGTGTAAGGAATCTATAGATTCAAAAGAAGTCATTTGTACTGTTTTTCTTGATTTTAAAAGATCGTTCGAGACAATAAACAGGGACTTGTTAATAGAAAAACTGAAAAAATGTGTATATTTGGAAATGCTCAAGAATGGTTGAGCAGTTACTTGAAAAATCGTTACCAATTAGTAAAAGTGAATAATTTTCAGTCCAGAAAACTTCTTGTAGAGTTTGGAGTCCCGTAAGGAACAGGATTGGGGCCTCTTCTTTTCATTTTATATATCAATGATATTGTTAACTTCTGTGATATTCCATTAGTTTCAAATTTATTTGCTGATGACACTACACTTTCAGTAAAGGGTGAAAAATGTGAAAGAGACAATGAATAAAATGCAAAATATTATTTAATTACTAGAATCGTGGCTTATTGATAATGATTTGTATGTGAACACAAATAAAACAGTATAGAGATGTTATTCAACAACAATAAACGTAATGTTGCATGCAATGTTAAGTTGTTCGGTCAGTCCTTAAAACTTGTTACTGAATGTAAATACGCAGGTGTTATTATCGATATGGATTTGAATTTTAAAAAACATGGTATGTATGTTCATAAGAAAATTAGTAAAACAATTAATTATTTCAGGAGAATGAGTTCAAATCGTTCTCTAATGACAAAAGTAACATTATATAAAACAATAATTGCACCACATTTTGAGTATTGTATTATTTGAGCCAGTCTGAGAAGTCTCAATTACAGATTTTACAAAATAAAGCAATGAGGGTTATTTTAATAGTAAATAGGTACGGTATTAGAGATATGCTTGACTGCTTAGGATTTATGAGTGTTAATCAGCGAATGCTTTTACAGAACGTAATTTTTATTTTTTAAATAATTCATAATATGTTACCAAAATATATGTCCAACAAAATTAGTTTTGTTAGAGATATACATAGTCACAACACTAGAACATCTAGTAACATATTTATACCGACTACAAGAACAGTTCAACACAAAATTCTCATTTTACAAAGGTTTATTGTTATATAATAATTTGCCAATTCCTATAAAATCGTGTATCACCCTTGACACTTTCATAAGAGAAACTTTTAATTATGTAAAAATGAATTATTTGTAATTATATTATATCCAATTGATTGACATGTAATCAGCACATAGTGTATTATTGCATTATTTGATATGTCATTTTCTTAAATATTTTGTTTGTAATAGCATTATTGCTGAAAAAACTATCTATCTATATCCAACTTATTGTCCATATCTATTCGCTTCCAGAGAGTTGATACACAATTGATTTATTTTATCCTGCCTAAATTACAATGTCCGCCTATGGTTTATTGCGGTTTCGGGTCTCGTGCTATCAATAGGATAAAAATATATCATATCGTACTCTAGTTATTTTCCGAATCTGTATATAAGAATCAAATGTCTACGTTTCAATTCTAAATTTGATATAATTGACCTATCTTATAATTAGACTTATCGAAACCTTCCGATAGACTTAAATTTGGAGTAAAAATAGCTCATTGTTATTGAATGCACTTATAGGCTGGTCCTTAGTGATGGTCCAAACTAGAATGAACGATTTATGGCCTAAAAATTTCAATATTTAATGTGCGTCAATAAACTATTGATAATAAAAAATATAGAATAAAATAGATATCGCAGAATACTAATTATTCTAACGCTAAATGAGTTTAAAAAAATATTTTTCAAACACACTGACCGATCAACTAAGAAGCAACAACTACTTCCCGGGCTAAAAGCATATCTACAAGGTATTTAATACTTTAAAAATATAGAAGTTGACAAAGTTTCATTGAAAAAAATATTTTTTCACTCATACGAAATATTTTGAGTGAAAGGACGTTTAATTTCATTTTTCAATGATGGCTTTGGGGTATGGAAGATAGTAATTTGATACCCGTTCCAATTTATTTTTTAGAGGGCGCTTCAAAGCTATGTTATGGGTGTAACTATGTGCGCTTAACCTTTTCTTCTTCAACACTATTGCGGTTAAAAAATCTATTAAATGGTTAATATTGTAGGTACTTACTTGGATATTTCTCCAAATGATAAATATTGGTGGCATATTTTCCAAAAACACAAAATAAAATTAACAAAACAACTTGCGCGACTACTAACGGAAGAACCACTTCTTTCGTACTCATTTTCTATAGCGTTATTATCGTTACTATTACAGTTGACTTCAAAGACACACTTATCATCAGAAATTTAAATTGACTGAATTGGTTTCCAAACAAAAATCTAGTCGAATAACAAAGCGATTTTCAATAAAGCAGCCGCACGAACACTGTAGGTAACTCTCTTTTACGAGGATAAAATTGTTAATAATTACTGCCAAGCGAATTACGTGGAATTAGGAAGTTGGCAATTTGTATCAACTGTTAAGCGTCAACGATATGCTAATGAAGTAATTAACACATTAAGAGATACGTTTTAGCTTCATTCCCCTCTCCGTTTAAACTATAATTGTAATATTCTAAATATAGGCCGAAATTCAAACAACAGCTCGGTAATAAATTCCCTCAATTGATTCTTCAAGCCCTTACTATTGTAATAATTATTGTATGCCGCAAACAGTTTTGAAATTATTATGGTGCATTTGACCCCAATAAATATTCCGAATGAGAGACACAAGATAAGAAGCACAAAATTAGTGATGCAAATTTTGTGACAAGATAATTGGATATTCAAATTAATTTTTGTTGATACATATCCTTATTCAAATTGTTTTTACTTTAGATAAATGGGAGTTATTTCACAAAATTTCAAATCAGTGAAAAAGTATTTCTCCTACAACCACTATGCAAAACACGCTCATCTACAAATATTTTCATACGCAAAGCAGGCCTTTTCTTAATTCTTTTGATAACCGTTGGAAAAGTAATGCGAAAAGTAGACGCTATGGCTGAAATATCAAACAAAGCTACCTATGACCTTTAAACTTTTTTTCCTACAATCACTATGCAAAACACGCTTTTCTACATAAATTTTTACACGCAAAGCAGGGCTTATCCAAATTCTTTTGACCTGTCAACTTTTTTTGACAATTCAACCTTATGGTGAATTTCTTATTTGTGTACAATTTTTAAATTTAAACCGAAAGTAAGTGAACTATTTATTTCATTTTTTATTTTAATTAATTAATTATAAAAACAATTTCAGGAATTATAAACCAAGATCAAAATAATTTATCTTTTGAGTTGTCCAATTTGGACATTGAAAATACTCCTCCAGATATTATCGAAAAGGCTCGAAATGCAACCGAAAATTTGTTACCTGAGGTTTCAATACAAAATTGTTCAAATTTCACAATTAATTATACATTCAACTGATTTTTCTATTTATTTTGAGTAAGCTCAATCTGTTCAAAGTTTAATAAAAATAACAATATAAATTATTGTATTTCTTTCATTAATAAAAGTGGTTGCAGAAAAAATATTTTGTACACTTTGCGCACTAGTTGTACAAACTACTATTTCCTACAACCACTATGCAAAACACGCTATGGCACTTTTCCGCACCGAAATTTCAAACAAAGCTACCTATGACCTGTCAACTTTTTTGACGATTTAACCTAATAGTGAACTTCTTATTGGTGTACAATTTTTAAATTTAAATCAAAAGTAAGTAAACTATTTTTCCTACGATCACATAGGAAAGTGACATATATCGCACTGTCTAGTTCTATGGAAAGTGGCCTTTATTCATACGCGTACGGAAAAAAAAAACTTATCCGTACGTGTACGGATAAAAAAGCTGTCAAATGAATTTTTATTAAGATTGACCACTGGCAAGCTGTCAAATATATAATTTTTATTTAGATTTACCTGTGTAATATCTAAATTTGAAGCCATCTATTTGAAAAGTGAAATTTCGGTCATTTTCTTGATAAAGAAAATTTAGGGCGCGGTCGAGGATCGAACCCGCGTACTCTTGGTCAGAAGTCCGATGTTGTACAAACTAATCCAAATCACCTGTTATAAAAGTATGAAAATGTAATCATCTTGTAAGGTATTCATGATAAGTATGTATGAAGTATGATAAACAATAATAATTTCACTTTCAATTTCCATAATTATCCAACCAATTGATGATTGTAATAACCTACCTATATTAAATAGTTAAACTACCTGAATTTTTGTCACTATTGATTGTTATTGTTAATTTTGAAATCAATTATGTTGACTTTCATTGTTACATTTTGTGTATTAATATGTCAGATGTTGATTACACATTATTTGGTGAAATTATCACGTGATCGTAGGAAAAATACTGTACATTACTCGTGCGAAAGTGATTTTCCACACTCGTGTGATTGTCGCACTCGGCTCATGCCTCGTGCTACAATATTTCCCACTCGTGTGAAAAATGTCACTTTCCGCACACGTTATGTAATATACTATATTTTAGTTTATTAATTATGAAAAGATTAACCTATTAAGCATTATCTAAGGAATTATGAACCAAGATCGCAATAATAATAATATAATAATAATACAAAATTGTTCAAATTTCACAATTAATTATACATTCAACTGATTTTTCTATTCATTCTCATATTTTTAGTTCCTTTTGTTCAACATTTAAATAAAATAACTTTATAAATTACTGTATTTCTTTCATTAATAAATTTGGTTGTAGGAAAAATATTGTGTACAACTTGTATGCAAATCACTTTCAAATCACTCGCTAGATTTGCGGCACAAACTTCTTCGCTCGTGGTAAAAATGACGCTTTGCGCACTAGTTGTACAAGCTACTATACTATACCAATTCACAAATTCAATATATTATGAAATATCTCATTTATTTTGTGACAAAATTAATATCTGTGATTTTGTGTTCATAGTTTCGGTTTTTTGGGATGGAAGCTTTATTTTTAAATTTAATTGATTCGAATGAAATTTCTAAAATAACATTTGAATCACTTAATCAAAAGTATTCAAGAAAATAATTTTTTTGTCTTCATCTGCACAATCTAAGGATGTCCACGAAAAAAAGTGCCATCTCTATTAATGTGGAATCTGATGGTAAGCAAACTCCTGCTAGTAATATGCCGATGATATCATCATAATAGCCGAAGAGCTGTTGTAGGCAGGTGAAATTACTACATCCCAAAACCTTGAACTTGATGGAAGGTTAATAGTGAATAATTGTGGAGGAAACTCGAAACAGGGATAGCACACAAACTAAAAATTTCTTCAGCATTGATGCCAATAATCAGTTATGGAGTTCTTAGCTTCACACATTATTTATGATGGTGAAAAATGTCACGGGAATGGAAAATGCGGACTACTACTACTACTAAATGTGCAGGCGAGCCTTTTCCTGGACAAACTCAAGCCCAGGTTCCGGCACTGAGGCCATTGGTGGGCCCATTGTGCCATTCCTGCTACCTAGACATCCATGAAGCCGAGCCCTTCAATAAAGGCTACAACCTTTTTCAATGGATATCTGCTTGTGTCTCAAGGGGCCATAACAGGGACTCCGAAGATTCGCCTGCGTAGTACAGCCCAGTGTGGAGACTCTAGGAGAACATGTACTGACGTTTCATCAGTCATGCCGCAACCACTACATAGGGAACTTTCCTCTACTCCTAAGTTGTGGAGGTGTTTCCTCATACAGCAGTGCCCTGTTAGGAGTCCTGCTATCTTCCTTAGCCTACTCCTTGGTAGTTCAGTGGCTGCCCTGGCGTGTCCATCAGTCCATGCCTTCAGTAGAAGTTTGGATTGTCTAGGACCCTGCAGAGCATTCCAATGAGCGAGGTGCTGATTCCTCAGCCACTTCTTCGTCTCCTATTTTTTGTTTTGTTAGGCCCAGGGTCTGGCCCGGGCCGTAGAAAGGAGCTGCCGCCCCTTCCGCAGCAAGTGCATCCGCTATCTCCTTGCCTTCAAAACCAGAGTGGGCTGGAATCAATTCTAGCCGCACCACGTTCCGCCTTGCAAGATTAGCAAGTCGTTCTCGACATTCGTTAGCAGGTCACGAATTGCTGGTATACCCACTCAGGGCTTTAATTGCTGCCTAACTGTCGGTGTATATGGTTATGCGTCGATCCACATAACTGTCTAGGTTTATCTGCGCACATTCCAAGATAGCATATATCTCGGCCTGATATGCAGATACACCCTCACCCAATGGTACACAAACTTGTGTTCTTGGGTTCCTGGAGTAAATTTCAGCCCCTCCTCTATCACCGGAGCATGAGCCATCTGTGAAATGCGGACTAAGTAGAAATCATCGTATTTTATTCCACAAACTCGCTACATTTCACTAAAAACCTAATAAGTCATACTGATTATTTTTTTCTGAATAATATGAAAAAAAAACATGTCAATGCAAGATATGCTCGCATTGACAATGCTCGCCACGAACGTTTCAGGAAATTGGCTGCAAAATTGGAAAAAAGTGGAACATACCTGAATAACACTTTTTAAGATGGAGTGCGTTTGAATGAACAAACAGTTTCCACCCTCTGGAACTTTTAGAAAGGACGCACCCTTTTTGAGTTATAAGCGATTTGAAAATTAAATTTACAGGGTATACCAAGACTTGGGGAATGTTGAAAAACCTAAAGAGAGTTAGAAGTAAAGAATCTTATGCCTCTGAAGTGAAAAATTAAAAAAACGCGTTGGAAAGTAATATTTTAACAAGAAGGATGAGTGCTGGAGGCAACAAAAATCCTTGTCCATCTTTTGCTATAAAAATAACAATTTGCATTGTGTTTTTTCTATTCACAGGAAAAATATTTAGATGCCCGAATGGTATTGGACAAAACTATCGCTTTTCACAGATACGACATCCTGTGACATGCTTAATGAGATCCCAGCACCATCACCATCTTCAACAATAGTATGCAGATGGCTCTACACTTACCTTAACAGTCATACAACAGCTTCTAGACACAATTCGGTTTAATACACTTGTCTCAACTATGCACTTGCTTCTTTCAGTACTTTCAATAACTACTACTTGTAAACAGTTACTCTTAGATAGGAATTGTAGTACTAAAACTTGACGTAAGAAGATAAGGTTAGTTTAGTTTGTGTTGAGTGGGTCTATAGGGCACTCCACTGCGGTTCGCAAGAGTCTAATATGAGAAGAGGAGTGCTTTGATTTTTTGGTAAGAGATTCTGGTAAAGAAGTAGCCTGTTTCAAGTTTGCGGTAAGCTCAAATTATTATTAAAAAGAGACTTAAGTGGTCTCCTACTAGTGTGAGCAGGCTTACTATCGAAAACACCCTATATTCCATTTGAAAAAACTATAGATCTGTAAAGTATTGAAATTTTGCTATGGACAGATTTATAAAACATAAATATGTATTCACCAATCAATGACTACAAGCTTTTAGTACGTGAAACATTTCCATAGTTATTAAATAAATATTATTATTCATTAATTTTATTTAAACAATAATTACTCTATACAGATTTGAGTTGGTTATATCGTATATTTGTAAAATAACGAAAAACTTTAAATGTTAAATCTCCTTACGACGTACCTGGACTCCCTACTAGTTTCTTAAAAATTTGGAACAAAAAACTAGGTATTTTTATCAAGTACTCCGTCACAGTTTGCCTACCGTTTTTTTTTTGGTTAAAACAAGTCGAAGCTACAATTTCAAACAAAGCGATAAACATATTAGCGTGAGTGGTTGTGCAGTTTCATACGTTTGAATGATGGAAATTACAATAATGCCGGTATGTATATTTTTTTCTGGTAATTTATAATTCAAATTGGCCATAATGAATTATAATTTTAATAGATTAGGTTTAAAAGAAGCTTAAAAAGTGTGAATAACATAGTTTTTCAGACTAAATGTACTAAATGTTTTAATGAACTTTTTTTTTATACAAATCATGATATAGATAAATGCATAGTGTGTTACTTTTATTGTATTTTCTTAGTATTAAACTATGTAAATGGTGCTAGAAAGGATATTTTATAATTTGACTTTGGTTACTTTGGTTTTGAATGAACTTTCATTATAAAGAGAGAGAATTTGTATTATATTTTTGTAATAGAAACTTGAAAACTACTTAAAAGCTACTTTATCAGTATACATTTTGTTTAACTAAAAATACCTAATATGAAAATTACAATAGTTCATGTAAAATTTGCCAATAGGTATAAAGATTTATTTATTTAACAAAAGTGATTAAACTATTCATTTATTGGGTTATTAATTGTACCTATAGAGTAGGTATTTTCTTGACTTCGAGGAAGACATTTGTACTTAATTATCATTTATTGTCTAATGGAATATTATAAATACAATTTTTGGTTTATTCATATGTTTTGTATAAACATTCGAATATCGAGTCGTTGACGGATTCTTCCAGAAAACATTTTAAAATACGTTTTCAATTGGTAAGTTTGTGTTTTTCTTGTAATGCTACATGACTCAATATGAGACAATGAAAACTAAATTTTAATATACAGGGTATTCCCAAATAAGGGAGGTGATTGCTCGTGTGAAATCAAGATGATTCTTTCCTATAACAAAATTCCTCATCCCACCCCTTTCCGAGATATTATCCTTAAAATAAAAGGTGGTGACTGAAATTGAATTTTTGTTTTAAAATTCCAGTTAAGCTAGAAACTTGAAACTCTGTAATTTTCGTACACTCGCATAGGACTAACCACGGGTATTTTTTCAATATTCCTGTTAAATTATACGGAGGTGAAATTAGCAACCCTGACTTTATTTCATATAAAAACTTTTTTCGAGATGAAGTTTTATGGAATAAAATTCAACTTGAAATTCTTGTTTTATTTAAAAAATTTTTCAATTTTGAATTATTTCGCCAAAGCCAATATCTACAGAGAAAAAAATAAACACCATAATTTATAATTTCTTTAAATAAATTGAGTGAAAAACAGTTAAGATTTAAAATGGTATACCTACTATTTATAAAAAATGCTGGAAATACACGAAAATTACAGAACTCCAAGTTCCTAGCTTCATTGAAATTTTAGAAAAACTAAATAAAAATCCAAATTTAGTCACCAACTTTTAAGGGTTATATCTCGGTAGTAGTGGGCTGAGGACATTTTGTTATACAGGGTGGGGCACTATGAACGAACTATTCTCTGGTGTCTTAACGGCAAATATAATTAGAAAAAATATGACGTGGAATTAAGTAGATTACTTAGGACTATAATTTAAAAATATTTTGAAATATACAGGGTGCTCCAAAAAAGCGTGCCGTATCAAAGTTAGGTTCCTTTAAATGGAACAACCTGTATTTTTATTGAATTGTAATATTAAAAATAATGTAAGTTCATTAACATTTCCCTATACCCATCTAATTCAGTTTTCAGAATAAATCGATTTTACATAATTTGTAGACCCTCCGAAAAAATACAATAACTTCAAAATAAAAACGAATAACCTCATTTGCTTTACACCATCTCACTAAAAGCTTTTAACATTCTGTTTCCAATATTTACTGGTATGCTATCATATACAGGAAGTTTTTAATACGACAGTATAACAATAACCATTTAATACATAAATTTCTGGCTTAATTTAAATGAAACACCCTGTATCTGTTGGGTAGGTTGAACGTGGGAATTTATTACCTTCCAGTTGGTATTAGGTTTGCCTATATCTAGCTCTGATAGTTCTCGAGAAATTTTAAATTTGTTTTTTAATATTCAATTATTTGATGACATCTAGTTACCTATGACATGATACTCCGATGGAAAGTTTTTAAAAATTTAAAATTTGTTATTTTGACAGTTGGTGCTTTGTTGTATGATTTATTATTGATAAATTAATAGTCTCTTAAATCAGAATTTTATTAAGGGTAAGTACCTACACTATTTTTGGGCATACAGATACAATAAGCTTTAAAATTATAAAAAAATAACTGGGTACAAAAAATTCAAAGAAGGTGTTCAAAGTGACGCCCATCTTGTTGGATATAAATTTGAACCCTTTTTTAAGAAAAGTTATTGTTCACTTCCTTTAACATTTCTGGTGTTACTGTTTGAAAAGCTATCCTTATCATATCCTTCATGTTCTCAGGAGTGGTTGGCTCTGTATTGTAGACAATACTTTTTATGTAACCCCAAAAAAATAGTATAATGGCGTCAAGCATGGGAACCTTGCCGGCCAAAGATAAGGACCCCCTCGCCCAATCCATTTTTGTGGAAAAATATTGTTTGGGTAACGCCGGACAATTACACTGTAATAAACAGACGCACCATATAACTGCAGTCACATTTTTTGTCCTGTAGCTAGCGGAACGTCATCTAAAAGTTCGGGTAGTTTTTTACGTAAAAATTTACGGAATTTTCTTCCAGTTAGCGTTAAGTTTTTTTACTAATTTTATTGCAAAGTTAATGATTGAGTACCCTTAATAAAATTCTGATTTAAGAGACCTTTAATTTATCAAAAATAAATAATACAACAAAGCACTTACTGTCAAAATAACAAATTTTAAATTTTTAAAAACTTTCCATCGGAGTATCATGTCATAGGTAACTAGATGTCAGAAAATAATTGAATATTAAAAAACAAATTTAAAATTGCTCTAGAACTATCAGAGTTAGATATAGGCAACCATAATACCAGCTGGAAGGTAATAAATTCCCACGTTTAACAGACCCAACAGATACAGGGTGTTTTTAAAATGACAGTATAACACTAACCATTTAATACATAAATTTCTGGCTTAATTTAAATGGAACACCCTGTATATGATAGCATACCAGTAAATATTGGAAACAGAATTTTGAAAGCTCCTAGTGAGATGGTGTAAAGCAAATGTGGTTATTCGTTTTTATTTTGAAGTTATTGTATTTTTTCGGATGGTCTACAAATTATGTACAATCGATTTATCCTGAAAACTGAACTAGATAGGTATAGGGATATGTTGATGAACTTACATTATTTTTAATAGTACAGTTCAAAAATGTGATAAAATACAGAGTGTTCCATTTTAAGGAACCTAACTTTGATACGGCACGCTTTTTTGGAGCACCCTGTATATTCCAGAATATTTTTAAATTAGTCCTAAGTAATCTACTTAATTCTACGTCTTATTTTTTCCAATTATATTTGCCGTTAAGACGCCAGAGAATAGTTCGTTCATAGTGCCCCACCCTGTAGAAAAACCTATCTTGATTTCATACGAGCAATCACCTCCTGAATTCTGTCGCATGATTTTATAAACATCCTGTATATAAATTAATATTTTTTAAATTCAAATTATGAAGTGGACAGGTTATGCACTAATTTTTTTTTGTAATGCTATAACATTACAAAACAATTGTGTAAGTGTAATGTCTGTAGATACAAAATATTCTCAATTTTATTGGGAATATTTTGTTTGGTTTTTTTCTTAACAAATTGCTGTTCATAGAAAAACATTTTGAATATTCTCTAAATAATTTGAAATTTGAAACAAACTTTTCTTTTGGAAGCAAGACGGCTGAAGGAAGGTCCATCTTCAGATTCTTTACCCTAACGAGAATTATTGTCAGTTTCTGCAATTTAGTTAAGAATTAGATTCTAGATGGCGATGTGAGCAAAAAGCTGAAAAAATAAGAGTCTGATTATCATTTTAAAATGTCCAGATCTTAATTTAAATCCGAAATCATCTCTAAAAACGTTTGATTATATTAGGCCATGAAATACTCAGGTGAAATACTGAGTAAATAGGTAGTAAGGGTGTCTCAGAAACTGAAAAATTTTAATATTTGTTGATTATTACACGTTTCACTTCATACAAAAAACTACAATTTGCTTTTTTTTACAGATTTGAACGCTTGATTGGTAAAAAGCGATATGCCTAAAGGTAGGTGAATGTTTTGACGAATAACTAAAATAGAAATTATTTTAAATTCGAGAAATCCAAGAAAATAGCCTGAAAAATTATCAAATTTATATTCACTAAAAATTTTTATTCGATCATTATCATTGTTCCTTGCACAAAAAGTCATAAATGGTCTATTTTTTCATTTATATATTTTTTTCTATTTTGCTTATTCAAAAAGTATGCCTGAAATGTTTTCAATATTCACAATTTTTCATATAGGTTTCAATTTTTATAATTCTTTAAATATATTCAATACTGGAAACACCCCAGCAAGAGGATATTTTCATGTGGATTTTGTTTTGTGTTTTTTCTTTTTCAGGTTGAGTTTTTCCGTATACCCATGTTCTGTGAGCAAATCGGTCAGTAGGTAATTCAGGTTATAATCAGAATTGAATGTTCCTTACTATAAATTTATCAAAACCAGTATAAAAATAAATAACAATCAATAGTAGAATATTAAAAAAAATTGCTGGAAAAATGTAGATTTTCACTGCTGTTCTTGAGGAAATTTGAAATATTTATTTAGCCAGAACTATCAAACAAAATTTTGTTAGGAAATTATAATTTTTGAAATATTAGGACATTCTCAATATTCTCTAGGTGAAACCGATTGCTCCAGAGAGTTCGACACAATTTTTTAGGAAGAAAAAAACAAAGGACTTCTGGTGCAATGTTCTGGGGGTCAAAGGGTTAGGTTTAACATAATTAATTTTTTTTCAATTTAAGTTTATCATAACAAGACTAAATAAAAACATTGAAATAGGATAATGTTAAATCAAAAAATTATCGAAATAAGAGAAATAAAATAACTAAGATAAATGAAATATATGAATAATAAATTACTTGAAAATTATTACTTCTACAATTCATCTAAGAAACAGTATATCTTTAAGACTCCAAATTGTTTTCCAAATTCAAAACATTTATTTAGTGTAGCATATTCATTAGAAGTTTCATTGAAAAATTATTATTTTGGATGTATTACCACTCCCAGAACGCACTAGGTACAACAAGATCTTCCAGATAACTCAGAAGAACTGACAACTTATTATTATTTTGGGGTGTTTCCAATTCTTTACATTTTATACTGTCATAAATTTAATATTTCATCAATAGAAGTTGTTTTGTGGTTACACAATTTTTCAAATTGTTGTATGCCTGTATATATTGTAGAATCTAATCACAGAAATTTCAATGGGACAATAAAGGACTTGTAGTTTTGCAGAATCTTTTTTCTACGTAATCACAAAATGAAATATATACTTAGATTTTCCCAAATAAGATTGTTAATAAATATTCCTTTGTCAGTTTCATCTTCAATACATCTGTTATTTACAAATATTTTTGATTCCTATAATTTGCGACAGTAAAATTTTACTGAAACTGTTAATTTTTGTATCACTTATATGAGTGTTCGGGTAATATGGTGGGATTTCATGAACTACAAGGACTATAATGTCGGGTTATAGGGTATAGAGTCAGTATTATAGAGAAACTATGTGATGTATGCCTTTGACTAAGAGATAAATGTGGTGGCAATCGCCGGTCGGTAAATGGAAATGGTCGATTCCGGTTTTTAGTGATGGTTAATGGTAAAAATGGCGCAGTCCAAATGGTATTCGGATGGAGATTGCGCCGTGGATGGTTCCAAATGTAAGTGATATTATTTTTTTCAATGTTACCATTATGATATATAAGTTTGATATTTTTTATATAAATGAGAGATCTTATAATATATACGATGATAAAATCAATTCTTGAAAAAAATTAAATTTGGTGATTCATTTATAAATTAGAAATTGTCCAATAAATAAGGACATTTGAAACAGAAGAACCCTAACCCTGGGATTAAAATATCTGGAATAAATTAACAATTAAAAAAAAAATGGAAAAAGTAATAAAACAAAAATTGAAAATATTATGAACAAAGAGAGCAATTATAAAAATCAATAAAAAATGACGTAGTCCATTGAAAAATTACATTTGGGGTTGCGTTTTTTAGAGGACACAATTTTATTTTTTTGATGTGTAGGGGGGCCAGTGTAAAGCTAAAACCAAGTTTGTGGGGTCGCCACCCTTGTCCCACGGCCGCCATCTTGAAAATAGGGGTTGAAATGGTTTTCACGATATATCTCTCAAACTATTTATTCGATAAAAAAAATTGTCGACATTTTTTGTTGCAAATTAAATTCTCTACAACTTTGATTCAGTAACTATTTGTCGTAGAACTATAAATGAAAAAGTTATGAGCGAAAATCTTCAGAAATTCGAGAAAAAAAATTATATTTTTCGGTGTAACTTTTTTGAAATCATTTTACGGAAAAATGATATCTGACCATTTTTGTAAACCGTTTTTTGAGCAACAACTTTTATTCGCATCATTTTTTCATTAAGTCAATAGCTAAGGTTTTACAGCGCTCCGAAGTGAGTAAGTACTATTTTTAAGTACTCTTAACTATACCTATATTATACGTGTGTACTAATAATATGTCATCAGTTATTTTATTTTATTTTTTATTTTATTTTGTAATTATAACTTATTTAATTACAAATTTTGCAATATCATTAATAATGAATTATTGACTCTTTTCCCCACCACCCACGAGGTAGAATCTAGAGGTGCGTTTTTTTACGTGGTATACCCAATAGGCATAATCCACGGTGATTTTCTAAATTAGAACTACTCCGTCCTTAGTCGTTTCGATGGACCAAGCTGCAGCTCAGCATCTGATCGGCTTTCTGAATTGAATACCAGTGGGAGAACTGGAGAAGGAAGGGGTGTTAATGTTGGCGGTTCATTATCAAAGTCATTTACATTTATTAATTCTGAGAGTTCCATTACGTTGCTGCAAGTCTTTCCAGAACAATGGAAGCACACTGCAGAACATTTCAGTCCTGCTTTTCGACATCCACACATCGCTCCACAGTTTCCTTTGCATTTGCAAAAGATCAATTTTAGAAGCTCCGGGGTGCTGGAGGTTTAGAGTTCTGCACTGGCCCTCTTGTTGAGAAACAAAGCCGTTCCACTTGCAAACTCTAAATCTTTCCCCAGGGTTTTCACAAATTTCATTTTACCGATATTGTAAGGAGCTGAAATTGTGTCACATCCGAAAAACGCATAAAGAAACAGCAAGTTATCCGCAATGACATCTCCGTACATCAGATTTAAAATTATTTTAAAAATCAATAATTGTTAAATCCTGTTATGGAGTGAAAAAGAGTCAATAATGAATTTTTTATAATATTGCAAAATTTATAATTAAAAAATTATAACAAAATAAAAAAATATAAAAAACAATAACTGATGACATATTATTAGTACACACGTATAATATAGGTATAGTTAAGAGTACTTAAAAATAGTACTCACTTCGGAGCGCTGTAAAACCTTAGCTATTGACTTAATGAAAAAATGATGCGAATAAGAGTTGTTCCTCAGAAAACGATCTACAAAAATGGTCGGATATCATTTTTTCGTGAAATGATAAAAAAAAGTTACATCGAAAAATATAAATTTTTTCTCGAATTTCTGGAGATTTTCGCTTATAACTTTTTATTTATAGTTCTACGACAGAAAGTTACTGGACCAAAGTTGTAGAGAATTTAATTTGCAACAAAAAATGTCTACAAATATTTTTATCAAATAAATAGTTTGAGAGATATATCGTAAAAACCATTTCAACCCCTATTTTCAAGATGGCGGCTGTGGGACAAGGGTTGCGACCCAACAAACTTGTTTTTAGCTTTACACTGACCCCCCTCCAGATCAGAAAAATAAAATTGTGTCCTCTAAAAAACGCAAGGTAAGGCCTAAAAAATGTAACATTTCAATGGACTAACGAATCAGAAAATTTAGCTTATTAAATTAGGCTCAACAATTATAAAACTCAATATGAATATCGACCGTGGGGATTTGTAGAATTTTTTTAAAGAAAGACAATCACAATAAGAGTATTTTTTTCAAAATAACTGTGAAAATATGGTAAATATTATTATTAACTGTTAATTCAAATATGAAACAGAATGAATACCAGGAGTGAATGTTTAATGGATGGTTCTAAAGAGATGAGTGGAATGTGGACTGTGATGAGAATAAAGGTATTAAAGTAGATAATCCAAGAAAAGGGACAAATAGTAGGAACAAATAAAAAATGTATAAGAAAAGACATTGGAGGAGATGGCGGATGTACAAAAGTGGTAGAATCGGACAGATGAGCAGAGAAGTGAATATATGAAAAAGTTGATGGAAAATATAAAACAAGTACAGAACAAGATGAAACAAGAACAAAATGAATAAAAAAACCAAATTTTACAAGGACAGGAACAATTGAAAATTAAAATGGAACAAAAATAAGATGACTTGAAAAACAAAATGGAACAAGTACAAAGCAAACTGGAACTAGAAGTAAGCATATTGGTGTAAAAGGCAAATTGGAACAAGGACAAACTAAGACAGAAAATACGTTACAAGAAATTATGATGACATCAAAGAAATTTGGAGGGATAAAAATACGGACGATACGAGAATAATGAAGGTGATAGAAATATTAAACGCCATAGATGAAAAACTGCAACAAACTTTTATACTACTTGCTCCTACATTGTCAGTCATTAATTTTGTATACGGCTTAGATAAACGTTGATTAACCGAACAAATAAATTGAAATCGGCTTATTATTAAATTGATAAAATAATAATATAAGCCCATTGTGATGAAAATTCAAAGCCACTTAGTGCTCGATAATCAATGGTAAATTATTCAGTTTGGATTAATTAAATTCAGTTAAACAGTGGAGCATCCAGCTCTCATGTTTCCAGTCGGAAATAGTTGGAATATATAATTTTTATTTTTATTTATCTACCAGAAGTTAGTTGATGTCCTCATTTTTTTTTAAGTCTCATCACTCAATAAAGTAAATTTGTTAGTGTAGGAAGGGATAACTGGACTAGCTCGCGTAGCACACCCTACAGGCTTTACAGTTTGGTTTAGATGTGCATTCACAGTGCACGTGCAGTGCACCTTAATACAGGGTCTTCCATTGGGAAAGGGCCTAACTTCAACTGTAGATGGGGATCACTTTGGTGCTTCCAAAAACTTATATTCAATATCTCTTCTGCTCTTTGTAACCGAGATATAGGGTGTTCTATAAATTTATCCTATTTCTTTCGAACCTCATAACTTCCGAGACCCTGTATATTATCTTGAAATTTGGTACACGTAATAAACATTACCTAGAAACTCCATCAAAAGCATCTCCAAGAAGATAATGCAGGTCCGGCTTAACAACAATTTTCAAAACTCGTCCTTCCCAAAAACAACATCCTGTATATAGATTTTTTAAAAATTTCTTTTCAAAATTGGAAAGAGTATAGAAAATCGAATCTACTACTTTCTTTTTATTTTTCCGCAGACAATTTTACTATCAAAATTTAACGTTTTGTGGGTTAACCATGGTATATCGGAGAGTTTTTTTTTTCATTTTTTAGCTTGAAATGAAATTTATTAATGCATCTAGAGGAGAATCCTGAAAATTCAATTCAGTCTGTATGTTTACGAGTACAGACCACTAAAAAATGTGATTACAGGGTCGTACTTAGAAATACTCATTCAATATGTTTCGAATATTTCGAACACCCTGTATAAGGATATGTATCTGGAAACTATGCACTTCTACATTCAGAATTACAAGAGTAAAATACGAGAAATAAATTCATCCTGCAATTTTTGTAGGTTAGACTTGCTTTGTTTTGACAATGTTAGAATTTCTTGTTTTCTTTTCAGGTGAATTAATAAAATTAATAAAAATCTCTCCGTTTTTCGGAGTATAAATTTATTTATCGTATTTCGCTTTTGTTATTCTAAATGTAGAAGTGCATAGTTTCCAGATACAAATCCCTATACATCCTTTTACGAAATATTCGAAACATATTGAATGAGTATTTCTAAGTAAGACCCATTAATCACCATTTTTAGAGGACTGTACTCGTAAAAATACGAACTCAATTGAATTTCTAGGATGCTTCTCTAGATGCATCAAATATATTTCATTTCAACCTAAAAAATAAAAAAAAACCTCCGATACCATTGTTAACCCCCAAAACGAGCATAAATTATTACTTTGACGGTAAATTTTTGGTAGTAAAATTGTTTTTCCAATTATAAAGAGCAGTTTTTGAAAAATCCATATACAGGGTGTTGTTTTTAGGAAAGACGAGTTTTGAAACTTTTGGTTAAGCCGGACCTGCCTTATCTTTTTGGAGATGTTTTTGATGGAGTTTCTAGGTAATGTTTATCAGGTGTACCAAATTTCAAAATAATTTACACTATACAGGGTAACTCTGAAGTTATGAGATTCTAAAGAAATAGGATACATTTATAAAACAACCTGTATCTCGGTTATAAAGTGCAGAAGAAACATTAAATATAGGTTTTTGGAAGCACCAAAGTGATCCCCATCTACAGTTAAAGTTAGGCCCTCTCCCAATGAAACACCCTGTATCATTAAGTGGGGTCTCATCTTGCGCGTACAGTCCGTCCCAGGAATAAAAGGCTGGTGGCCTGATCCCAGTGGTCTAAATTTTTGCTCTGTAGCTTTGTAGCCATGGAGAATATACCATACATGGTCTTAAGTTTTGTTCTTTGTCTTCTGTTTTGTATGTTGTGTGACCCTCACTAAGGCACAAATCCTTAGCCGACAAACTGCTACTAAAGACGATTGAGTGGTTTCACTTCCTATAGCTGACTCCAGTGGAAATCCAGTAGCAGAGATCTACTTATTTCCTCCAATTCTCCACCTGGAAAATTCAGGCCATTAGCTAAGCTATCAGTCATGTCACCTTATCGAGAATTTGCTGTTTTGCCGGGGTAGATGTCGATTAGGGGTAGCTAACTCCTTTCAGGCTTGTCTTTCTTTTCGTCCTCTTGTTAGAAGCTCGTGAGCAATCTTTCTAGCTTACTGCTTGCTCTTCCTATCCGAGGTGGAATCTCTGTATCCGTAGCAATGTGTTACTGTGTTTGCTGTTGGTTAGTCCTGACGATCTTCATCCTTTGTGTATGTGTATGTGTATA